>UZAN01040460.1:11951-41870 GCA_900618425.1 Echinostoma caproni | reverse complement strand
CTCGATTAACTAGAGGTCAGTTTAATCTGTCATCACGTCAAGGTTGAGATGGATTTCTGTTAATACTGAGTAACTATAACGGAATTAGTGGACACATATGATTGATTTAGCAATATCATAGACTTCCGAGAAATTTTGCAATAATACTCATGATATGAACCAAGTGCTTCATTGCTACAGAGGTTCAAGTCCTGCTCCAGCAAAGAGGCTACATCACCGCAGCATCACTATCTCCCACGCCATTCTGACCGACGGTTGTGTTCACTGTAGGAAAAAATGTGAGTAGATCAAACAAAACGAACTAGAACGACACTGTTATCTAGGCATTCGGAATAAATCAATCAGTGATGGGTGACTCATGCCTTCTCATGCAGTGTGGTTGAGCACAGTGGAACGCGACCTGTTGTCCTACGGTCGTAGGAAGATGTGCGAAACAGCAGTATATACCGTTCGGTGCATGCGTGGCAGCTGATAAATGATTCCTATACTGTCAATACACTGATTGCATTTGTGTGCCCGAATACAAGAAGAATCTATCTGCACACATTCACAAACACGCACACATACGCGCTCGCGCATGACTATACGACTTTGTCAAATTAGTGCAAGCTGGAGAAGACAAATGAGCCAAGGGTGCAACCGGACGTAATGGTTACTTAAGTGACTACGACAGTTCAGGTATTCAATCCTAGACGCATTAAGCTAGCACGTTGACGTTTAGCCACCCAGTCAGTCTCATTAGTTTGGACACAATCGGACTTGTGCAGGTGTGATAAGTATGTTCACAAGTGAAGAATGAGTCACCCATCGGACTGTTTCCTCCGTTCCAGAAACAGATAATCTCAAATGTGGCCCGGTCAATTTTGACGTTTAACACAGCTGAGCCGAAAGAAAAGGTTACAGCCATATCCGACCTTTGGTTCAAAACAATCGAGTTAGTTTTGAACAGCCGTTTTATTAGCTCATACATTAGGCCAAGGGAAACAAAGTTATACATTAACTCATCAAATACGACGGGATAAATGTTTATCTTTTCGCATCGAGTTAATCTGAGTTCAATTTGGATACAAAGTGCCGGAACTTAGAAAAAATCGAATGATTCGGTGTAAATGGAGTGCGCATGGTGTGACTAAAAGTAAAAAAGGCTTCGTGATCTCAAAAAGTACCCCAGGAATATCTCTAGTTTGATATGCACAATGATGCATGGCGGGGACGGCGAGCGGAAGGGACGGTAATAAAGTAGGAAAAATGATTTTTTTGAGTATGACAAATGAGTCACACAAATAGAAAACATAGCGTGTAGTTGACTAAAACACAGGACTGGAGGGTAGAAAACGTGTCGAAAATACCCCCGTAGATTCTGACGAATACCATTTAAAAATAAGTAACGTGACATTGTGTAAGGTACCTAAGGGCAAAAGCTTATTTGAGCCGATCAGACTAGTGTCATATGAAGAGATCAAAATGCATAATCCAAATAACTCACTGAAGTTTGCGGTCCAAACGAGTAGGAAATTGCATTACGCTGAATTCAAATAAATAATTGATCACCGTTACTGAAATAAACGGATCTAAATTATGGAAACTTATGGATAAAGCTTTACTCTTTCCGACGAGTTAATTTGGGTACAGCACGATTACAAATTTTCATTGTGCATCACGGAGAAGGGTTCAAATCGGCATGAAAAATCGAATTCAACCGAAGAAGGAGCCCATGGATTTGAGAGGAGCTGGTTGAAAATAAATATTGTCCACTAAAATTTGAGAAGGGTCGTGTATAGTTTTTCATTCTTATTTTGAATCACCTCTACTTACACTATCATTTTAATTTGATTCTGAATAGTGTAGTGCAGATCAAATTGATTTCAGTTTATGTGGCCGGTACGGAAACGCTTCCTCACTCTAGCCTTATCTACCGTTTCTTGGGAACCGATATCATCAGCAAGTTTTGCTATCTGTGCAGTTATATCTCACCCGGTGGACGCATCACGGATGAAGTGTTAACTGGCATACAGAAGGATCGGTTGGTATTTGCCAACTTGAGACATCTGCGGCGCCGTCGCGACATCCGGCTGTCTGTGAAGAGTCGAGTATATGCTACAGCAGTTCGGTCAGTCCTTCTCTACAGTGCAGGGACTTGGCCAATACGGGAACAGGATAAAAATAGATTGTCGGATTTCGAACACCGATCTCTATGTCGCATTGCACGAGTTTGGTGGGGTTACCGGACGAGCAAGGCTGAGGTTAGGCTTAGAGTTTTAGATAATCGCTATCGTCCACTGGAGCAAGTAGTCAAGCTCCATAGACTACGTTTGTTGGGGCATGTGTAACTCATGTCCCCAGGTAGGTTGCCACGACGAGCGGTGTTTACCTAGGCAGATAGCGGTTGGTAAAAAGTCAAGGGCGGTCAAATGAAGACCTGGCATGAGGGTATGAAACCTTAACCAGGAGTCGCATAGGTCCTGCTAGGTTCCTGGGATGGGGATCCCGAGATCAAGGTCAGCGGTGGTTAGAGACACTGAGCAATCTGGCTGGGTGTAGCAACCAGTGGCACTCATGCATCTACTCATTATTCTTGCAACCTCACTCTGTATGAATTCTCCATCTTCCGCTTGAATGTGCATTCAACATTCCAATCATCATCCTGCTCTTTTACCCAAATGGGCCACCAAAGGACGGCAACCAAAACCGGCACACGAAAGTGCATGGTTAATGGCTGTAAAAACTGAAAACGGAAACTAATATCACCAGCAGACGAAAGGGAACAGTTGCGAGTAAAGTTGAAGTTATTTAAAAAATATATATGTAAGTGAGTCTACGAAGGTAGTCTGCATTTGGGTCGGATTGACAGTTTGAGATACTCGTTCATTTCAGTCAATGTTCTCAACCATCAGTTTGCTTGGCTCTATTTCAGACAGAAGCCGAATCTTATAGAACTGCGTGCCCGAATTGAGAACAACCGGTTCTCTCCCCAACTTTGACAAGAAAACGTGTGTCAGTGACCGGTGGCCATCACTCTCACACCAGGATGAGTCATACCGACCCAACAGACCACACCCAATAATAAATACACATGACCGAATTGGTGCAAAATAAACGTCGGCACCGAAAAAAATTCAGTGCTACTCACTAGAACCAATCACACACGAGCACGGACAATACGTGAAGACACTTTTTGTCAATGACAGCTATTCCCGACTTTGAAAATAAAATCTCACGAAGCGATTAAGCTGGGTGTTACACGCGCACACAAATGCAAATCTTGTAAGATTTCACTGGATGCAGTATCGCACAACTATCTCTTGTAGGCATTCAATTCGTTAGTCTGATCTGATAGAAACTATTTTTGACTGAACTAGCACTGATCGCTCGCGTTCACCCAAACTATGAATCCATTTTACTGTAGGATATATAAGATGATCATCAAATGTTTCCCATTCAACTTTGCTCTGAAGCAATGTACCTCTGATGCAGATGAAAATGAAGACAATTTGCTTTATTTTTATTCATACCTGTCTCGTTTGGTGGTGTTGGTGATGGTGGAGGATGAACATACTAGGTAACAGATAGCATAGACCGTTGAAAATAATGAACTATATAGAATGGTACAGACCACACAATGTGGGTATATACTCCACGGTGCAACCAACTCGGAAGAATTTTGTGTACAAAAAATGTGTGCTTACGTTTTCCCCTTTAAACTCCTTTTTGGCTTTTCAACGCCTGAAGCCCATTCTACCGTGATTCAGCAATATATTCCATGTTCAACATTAGCCATCTTGCACTCATGCTTTTGATCACACGCTAACCGTTTGTTTTATTCGGGAGGGGGTAGTGACATCAGTTTGCTCTACGACAGTCATCCCTTAGTGTGATGTGCTTTAAAACCACCGAAGTTACGGATAAGGAATGTAAATGGTTGATGTCTAGCAGATTTGTTGTATCATCAGACTTTGGCGTGTTCGTCGTTCAACATAATTGGGCTCTCCGTTCTTAAGATGCAATAGTGTACTTTTTCAAACATAGGTTGCGTAAGCTTGAAAGCGCCATCGTTGGGATGCATGATTTACTTGAAACTGAGTCACTTCTGTGTTCTGGACGATTTATTCTGACTTCCTTCTATATGACTTTCCTCTCTTTCGTNTTTCGTTGGTTTATACAATTTAACATTCCTGTTTTATTTGACGAAAATGCATTCAAACCGTAAGTCTGAAGAAAGATGGGCGACGTTTCACAAGCGAGAATGATTGCGTATTGTTTCATAAGTTAAATTAATCATGCTCAACATGTGCTTAAACCAACCGAAACGGCAGAAACCGGGACCAGTTTATCAATACCCAATGACACATCTGCAGACCCGGGTATTTGTTAACTTGAATGAATAGCTCAGACCGAGAATGCACGAAAACCTCCGTTTGAAAAATGTTGCGTGACTTTTTTCAAACCCGGACAAGATAGTATTTTTCACACCGGTCCAGAGTGATTTGTTGTCCCCAGTGCGGGACAAAGATCGCGATAAGACTTGGTGAAACCGGTCGAACCTCACTACCGGACACCAGTTCTTATGGATTAGGGCACTAGTAACGGGTCCGGAGTAGATAAAAACGTGTAGTCTAATGCGGTCTGGAGACATGTGAAGTTGGTTTTGGATTAGTAGTTGTATTTATTTTGTTTTATTTTGAAGAAGTGGCCAAATGAAATCTTTTTCGTATAATAGCATTTTCCTCAACCACAGCAACCCATAGTACAGTGCAAATACTCACATCAAGGGCTATCTATTTCTTTTTGTGATTTCCAATTCGCATTTGATGTATGATTTAGATTCCTCCTCGCGGGTGTCAGATTGCCGACCTGGGGGAAACCTGATCAGATTAGGCAAGACGACTAAGTGTGCACTCGGAGACCGTCAATACACGAAAATTGATCTAAGCCTATTCAAAAATTGTTTTATTGATAATCATAATACTGCCATTCAGGCTCCAACTACAGTAAAAATCGGTTTTCAATCAATCACAAAAAGAGGAGTGGAAGATATTTACCCAAGGTTTTGAGCAACAGAGACGTTTTGAAAAATATTCACATTCGGAAGTATTAAACAAAAGCAGCGCACGACTACATGTGTAGACGTACCGCAGTGAAAGATTGCCTCATTTCCGGAACAGCACATGTTTAAGAATCATTACAGATCTAGAATGAAACAGTGCTAAGTCAGCGCGCACTGATCAACATTGGATTATCTTTTTCACGCAGGAATGTTTCTACAGGAGCCCATTCATTCAAACTATCCGTGATTTTAAATCCGAAGGGAAGTGTTGGTGAGGCCAACGCATGTACTGAAATAAACAACGTGAAGTGACTTCAGCGTTTTTGCTAGGTGAAATCCCCTGTGTGATATGGCATACATGTATAATACATCAGTAATTGTTCAAAGAAAACAGTCAAGCGCTTTTTGTAACCCTGTGGCATAAACACGATGAAGGTCCCTCAAAAGACGTATTTTGAAAACTTAACATACATACATTCATACACCACTGATTTGCTAACAAACACGGTTTCAAAGTGAGCACAACAATAACAATAATTAGAAAAAGGGGGTTCAAGGTACCATAGAGAAAATTATTACATGCATATATTGGTTTTGTGAAAATACTAGCGTCAATTAGAAAATTGTGCACGGTTTTACAGTACTGGCCGATTCTGATGCACTAAAATATTTTCCATTCTCTTTAGTTAGCTCTTAACTCATCATGGTCTAGGTCAGCCACTACTGACGAAATGGGAGTATCCGCTACATTTTGAACCATTCCATCTGCTGAGTGTAAACGATTCAGGAAAATCACGGAAATAAAGACTCTCCAAGACTTGTTTATTATCAGTTTTGAAAAAAATTTTCTTCATTATAAATGCTGTTGCCCATACGAACCGACAAGTGTTTCACATGGACCTGTTGGTTTAGTTTTGATCAGACCTTTATATGCAGTGCAGTGTAACTAAGACGATGACAGTATATTTCACCACGGGTAATAGGATCCGAGAAGGAACAAGTTTAAGTTCACTGTGTCTCTACATTAGTTCTCATGAAACCTCCATTGAATTCATTTGCCACCATACAAGCTTTATCATCTTTGAGTAAAATACGCTTCACTGAGGTCGGATTACGAAGCACAACACCTACCAAGCAGGTCATACGGATTCGTTACTGGGTCAGTAAGAATAATGTGACACTATAGTATGGTATATAGCGTAGTAGAGTATAGCATTATGGTATATATTAAATCTGTTTGCAGTTTACCAACCATTTGATACGTAGAAATCATTTTGATATCATTGGCTATCCCACCGTAGAACTCGAACCGGATCAAAGCTTTGCGTAAATCCTTCTGTGAACTCTTCAATTACACCTCATTGTTCCCGACCTCAGCTCTCTCATAAGCTAGAAATGAGTAACATGAAACATGATCACTGTCGAGCCGGTCGACTGGCTATAAACAGGATGACTGTTCGCAAACGTACATGAGGATGGTGCTGACCCGAATCATGCAGGGTTGGCGCAGCACCGCAAAAAAATGTTAAAAATCGACAAGGGTGTGGCTCTGATGAATCACATTCTTGTTGTTCATCAGAATATGGAACAAGTAAATTCGACGCTGCATCCTATTCTGGGACACATTGCAAAGCATGCGTCCTCTTTCAGCGTATCTGTCAGTGTGAAGATGAATAATTGACCGGAATGATTAGGACTTGAGGATTAATATATAGAAGGTCTCAACGGTAAGATGTCGCCGTGGTGCGTTCGAAGAATGCACTCAATTACGCATATCACAGATCACACAGTTTACTGAGCCTTCTTAAGCCAATGTGACGTATCCTGATAGAAAAGCTTATATATGTCAATTTGTCAGCAAACCAAATTTACAAATCTTCTACCATATGCCTACCATTTGTAAATTTTGAGATTGTTTGTGAAGTAATCCTCGTTTGGACAGGACGTTGCAATTGACTGACGGATACCAATTATATGCGGAAGATTTGTACCCAAGAGCGTGTACTGCGTGCTCCACACTCCTTGTAATACTATACGAAGTGATTTACGCAGCCACCACAGTGGACGGAAATCCAATATCCACTGGCAGTTCACCTGCGGTAGTTAGCTAAAAACCCTGATTCCGAACCAACCAAGAAGAGGCATATGAACCACGCACACACCCTCGTGGTCATGATAGTGGCTAATGGCTCGAATTGGGTATCGAGGTGTATTGGACACCCTGGACGTTTGACCCCGTCAAATCAGCGTATGATCCGATGAAGTGAACACCGGTCCTCAATCGATTGCGATTTTCACACACCACCCCCCTCTCCTGCAGGTTAGGCTTTGGCCAGCCGAAGGCTCCGGCCCGGAAATCTTACAGGGAAAATTCCCCCGCTTTGGACTAGGCAACCTAACAATATGGAGCCCTCGAGAAAAGCATAGACCTCTTTTTCTTTTTTTTATAAAGATTATTGTATCGTGGTTTGTTTGGCACTCAGGCGTGTATCAAGATATAAATAGAGTACACATCCTATTTTGCTGACTAATTTCACACGATAAGAGCGATCAAACTCATAGCTACTGTGTTCCACAAATGGGAAACCTAAGTCCCGGAAATTAAAGTGGCCACTCAAACATAACCTGTGTGTAGCAGGACAACTTTCAAATATCAACTCTCGGCGGTGAATATGGAATTTTCACTCTGGAATGTGACTCGAACCTCTAGAATTGTGATATAATTATTGATACAGGCGCATAAAAACAAAAACCATCTCATTAAATTGCAACAGACATGATCAAACCAATATCCATTACGGGAAAGAATACGTAGGTTTCAGGTGACGCTATGTGTTGATAATCGTCTATAGTCTATCCAAATGAATAACAGAGTCGCTTTTGCAAAATCCATTTCCACCGCAAAAACGTGAATTTTACATGGAGATTGCTTCATCCCCTTCCCTCATCCCAGGTAAATATTGCACTGAACGTAATCGAACTACATACTTTTGTGAATTTCTTCATTTCTTATGGAGCTTGCAAATATTATTGTGGGAATATCAATGTGAAGACTTCATTAAATCCCTTTTCCCGGAATATTAAACCAAACAGTACACGTGAAAAGAATGCATCATACAATAGTAAATACAAGAAGACTCATCAAAAAACAACGGAGAACCACATCTTTAATTAACTACCAGTGAAAGCACACCGCACAAAAACGCACCTTCAAAACTGTTATGCTCTCAATATAGGTTCTAAAACAGTCTGTCTGCCTGGTGGCTTGCTTTCACCACCTTGCAGTAAAACTCTGTTCACCACTCATAGATTGATCCACGTATGTGGGTAGTTTGGCCTAAGAAACCACTTTTATAGCCCCCTCATTCTTAGATCTTGAATGGACTGAGAACTGTAGACTGTGCTTCACACCGATACAATTCGTTGCAATTTGTCTCTGTCTGTGTTCGTGTGCGTGTACATAAAAAGTTTCCAAGTCTCCAAACTGGGCCAGTATCTCACACTGTAGAAAGCCCAGGAAAAAAACACCAAACCGTTCGGAATGCATCACTGAAAACGTGAATTCGGTAATGTTCTATGTAATTATACAAATACCCAACACTTATCCTACTCGCTCCATTCAAGGTTTTCACATTCCGGACCGGCATTATCAAATGTGCAATAGGTCTGTCCATAAGTGGAAAACCACGACGACAACGACAAAAGCAGCAATCGGCTTGGAACCAAGTGGAAACTTACCCACATCTTTGGCTTGAAATGTGCGAATTAGGTCGGCCACCGTATTGTTCTCCACCAGGACTGCCTGCTGGTAGGCTGTGTGACCGGCCCGGTTCAGCAGAGTCCGATCAGCTCCACGAAACAGTAACAATCGGGCACAACTCTCCTGACCAGTGAACGCACAAATATGTAAAGGAGTATTCCCATTTTTTGCTGTCTGGCTATTGATATCGGCCCCGTAGGCAAGCAGCGTTTCCAAGTGTTGCACGCGACCAAATCGACAAGCCTGATGAGGGAGAAATCAAGATCGAAATTCGAAACAGTATTCAGAGAAAGAGACATATCTCATTTAACAAATGAAAAAGGTATTTGCGCCACATCGGTTTCGTGATTGACGTACTGCTGACAGGTTTGAACGTATATGGGTCGGACACGATGAATAGTGGATGATAGACATACACCTGTCAGCAACTCCCATTGTACGCTTGTCAGTGAAGCAAGCAGCGAGAGAGAGAGAGAGCAAAGATTGTCAAGCATAGCATAAACGTTCCCGCGATCGATTCATTGGGTCAAAAAACCTATTCGATAAATTCACACGATAATAGTGGACAGGTGTGGCTAAAACAACACTCAGTTTCATTTGTCAAAAAATCAAACCAGCACAGATTGAATAATCCTACGGTCAAAATGAACCACTTCAATTTACAATTTTTATGGATATAGATGTGGGGCTCACGCGCGCGAAGCGTCAGTGATNAGTGCGTCCGTAGGCCGTGTCATTTTGAGTGCACAGAGAGAGAGAGAGAGAGTTAAATGGTTCGGCTCGTTTTACCTTGCTTTAGTTTGTCGAACCAGTTAAAGTTGAACTGGGAAAAAAACGGATGTTTATTCAGTTTCCTTTTTTCGATAAAATGTGATGGAACCCTGGAAATATTTGATCAGATAGTCGATCTTCAATAGATATGTTGACATGGTCTGGATGCGAGCAGAAGCTATTGGATTTCGCACACATTTGGGGGCGGGATCCAAAAGAAATAAAAGAAGGGAATTTCCGAAATTCTTATTTCTCTCTCTACAGTAGGTGATTTGGATGTTTTAGGTACATGATGAAAACACTGATAATTTATCTGCAACTAGAATTTAGAATTCCGCCTTATTTAGATCGCTTTAAGTATTTTAGTTCGCGCTACTTCTGAAGTGAAGATTGGTGCTGCCAATAAGATATCTTCAGGTGGTCTCGAAATGTTGTGGTCAAACGTTTACGGTTATTAACTTATCAACCAGAAGGTCGAGTTTTGCCAAACCTCATTACTGACGCCTAACATTCCACGATATTTTAGCAGTAAAAGGAGATATTTGATAGTACACTTTCCATTCCTGAAAACAATTTTGTGCAATTATGTATTCAATCAAAGGGAAGTAAAAACGAATGCTAATGTTCGTTCATCAGGCAAGGACATTTCAGAACAAAAATGCATGGAAACTAATTGATTGAAGAGTCAGATGATGACCTTTTAGCTGATGCATAAGAAGGTAGGGTAATTCAAAAAAATACCAAGCCATCACATAACACATTTCTGATGGAATCGCATCTTCTGCAAATGAAGAATTTCCTACGTTCGTTGCTTGCCACGAAATCGTGATATGCTTAGATTTGATATTCAGTTGTTCGCCGAGCTTGGCAATAGTATTGCATACAAATACAATAAAATTGCCAGGTTCGGCGAACAACTGAACATCGAGTTATACTGCCTGAGCTACAAAAACAACAGTCACCACCGTTATTTACAATACTGGCATGCTTAGATTTCTTAGATCCTCAACGGAGGAATATCCCACACACGGAACATTTCAAATGGACCAGTGCGGAAATGAATTGGGAATGTAAAATCAAGTTTTTCCCGCCGCACGGTGGACAAACAACAGAACGCATCTTGTTTCCATCCAGTCAAAAATCGCAATGATCAGAACCCGGTCATAGTGAAATTCAGCTGACACTCTGAAGTTGATCGGGACTTTGGTGTTCCGGAGTAAAGTAGACGAAAAGCTAGGCAGGATTAAGTTGAACGTGTCAGGTGATCAATGTTGAAGTTAAAAAATCTGCTTAGTACCATGCCACAATAAACCGCACTGTTTTCGGTCAGCCGTCTCTTCTTACAATTAATCCATCAAGTGTTTCTCTCTTCTCCCGACAAGAAATGGCTGATTCGGTCGCTCCAACTTGGCTAAACGAAAGTGGACCACATCACACATGAGCGTAGTGATGACGTGGATTAGTGGCCAACGGTTCAGTTACGTGCTCATGGCTGAAAGCGAGAAATGCAGACAAATTAAAACCTCATTGTTTCCCTCGTCTTGCTATCATAAATTGATCTCAACCTCATTCATGTTGAAAATTCACCCATCCGGGTGTATAAAGCTAATACTGACTTGACTAATCTGACCTGAATCATACCACACCATCTTCCGGTTAATTTCCTAAGAAAATATAACCAACTGTAGTAACTTGACAATGGAAGCACCAAAAACGTATGTTCGTCCACGATCTGCGCTCTGATCAGAATTAAATGACTCTCAGTATGAGGAAAAGATTGCTAACCACATGGTGCATACAATACGAAACAGTTTGTTCAACGCGGTTTTCGTTCGACTTTCCCAAAATTCGATAAACCACCCAAATGCGAAAAGTTGTCACTGTTATCGTTTGTCCCACTTATTTGAACAGTGATCGTCTACAATGGAGAAGAAAATTCTTTGCGCACCACATGGTTCCTGTCTCATCCACCCCACCCCAAACACTGTTCACTTGTGCATTACAACGTCGCCTCGTTGTGTGTTTGCACACAGGCCTAGATATACATGCGCGTATCAATCGATGGGGTCAGGACAACAGAAGGATGACTAACCCTTTAATTGCATTCAATTGACCGAAAGTCGAACACGTGAGGTCGACCCGCATACAGATCCAAGAAGTGAAGGCTTTTGCCCTGATTCTCAACTCTGCCCCCAACACAAGCGCATTTTCACGGCTGTTACGTGGGCAAAACACAAACTATAGAAACGGCATTGATGATGAGGCGTCTAGCGATCAAATGCTCCAAAATTACTAAATGAGTTCTGAGTCTGTCTTCTCATTGCCCAAGGTTGAAATAGATATATCACAATGTTTTTTCTCAGTTGATTTAGTTGTTACGCGAAGAATATTACTGGTATATTCACACACATCAAACAGTCGAAGCAGTTTGGAACATTATTGAAATTTGCATCTGATCAGTCAGTTGGATTCGAAAATGAATATGCTTAGTTTCTATCACCCATGGAGGATTTAATGCGGCTGTTAGTTTAGGTGGGTCAAACAATGGTTACGCGTGATGAACAACTATGGTCAATCAGGACCGGTACGGATAGCAAATATACAGCAATGCTTTTGTCGGAATAGTTCATATCGAAAAGAAGGAAATTCACTCCGGGGTCCGAAACAAATACAGTATGCTCAAAACCAGTCCACACCTTCTACTAACCCTGTTTCTATGTAAACAGGAAGTTTGACACTAAGACCAAGTTTGTTATTCCCATGAATACAACCAATTGGAAGCGGACTCAGCTGCCGTGAAATTATTTTGTCCGGGGAGTAAAATGTTTTCGTGAAACTCATGTCCCTTACCCAGTCACTTTGGTCATGAAATACAACCAAACATACACACACAACAGGAGAGGATGGAAAACCTGGAGCTCGCAAACATACATCGTCATTTTAAATTTTCTTGGGATGATTAAATACATTCCCCAAACACAATATAAACAATGCTCAAATCGGGCGGAAAACTGACCAACGGGAAAATCTGTTATCCATCGAGATGTAAAAGAAACAATAGCTCCATTTTAGCGATACCCCAAAAGTGTGGATGCAAGTGTTTCTGTTGTATTGATGCTTCGAAATCGAACTAAACTATGTCGTTCGGTGTTCTTGTATGATTAATATCAACTGTCCGTAAGTTTTGACGTTCGACAGTCTCGTCTCATGACTCAGTTCACCGCAATTGACGATCATAACATACATGTTCATGAGATTTCCCGCTTTCCAGCAGAACTACTAGAATGACCCCATATGCTCACTCTGTCCACGTTGGTGCCTGAAGTGCGTGTAATTGATCGTCCATTTCGATGTGTAGTAGTTGAACTCGACTTCTGGGTATATGTACATGTATTACTCGTTGGGAACACGTAGTCTCAACTGACTAAAAGAAGTAATCAGACGTACCACTCCATACAAATTAGGTGGTCTTCAGTTAACCTCATGTACGTTTTTCCTTCAGCCTCCTGAGTCTCTCGATATCGCAATGAAGATTCGCTAATGAGAGGCCCGTTTTATACTTGATTAATTGGAAGTATTGAAGAGTGTCCTTGAAACCACGTCAAGTGAGGTAAGTGCTATACAGTCAACTGAGGATTAGCAAGACCATTAGAACCGATCAACGTTTAGAAGTGAGCCGAAAACAAACTGTTCTTCATTTCTGGGCATCACACTATCCAATTATTTCGTGTGGTTTTGTCATTAAGAGTGAAGTTGTTCTCCATTTTTACTCCAAGGTATTCATGATAGGTTCATCTTGTGAAAGGATTCGATATGAGGGCCATTTTCCAAGTATGTCTGGATTCGAGTGTCTCTAAAATGTTGTAATGTAACTTCATCAAGTCAGAACGTTTGCTGTGCTTTTGGTCAGAACAGTGAACTGGTTTTTTGAAAATGAATGAAACCGAAGAATGAAAAGTATGTGACACCACCGTTTGATCCAATTTTCAGGTGCGAAAAAATCGATGCTGTGATTCATGCAGTTCCTGACCAAACCAGCTGTCCGGGTTGCGTTTGCTGAGGAACATGAGATCCTGAAAATCTTCCAAATAGAGCGTACGGTTAGCTTATTTACCATCTGTCCGTCAACTTGGTGTTTTAGTACATTCGTACCCGTCTGGTGCAACTTTTCTCGGAAGATACCGCTTTGGGAAGAGCGAACTGCTGAAAGATGTTAGAGAGTCCAGTGGAGCTTCCGGGCTGCTGTGTGAGATCAGCACTACGCATTTTCAACTTTTCTTGGGTTATTCCAAAATGTTATTGATCTTCAAAGCAATTTTCAATACAGTGAGTGAACTGAGAGCATTGCAAACCACATTCATCCACATGTGGATTTGTCGAGGGCGCGCACGAGACAATACGTGTATGCATTATGCGAATGTTTGATATCCATTCTCTGCAAACTATCTTCACTTACTGGCAGGCCTGCTGGTAGATTTTAAGCTGTCTGTGTGAATGTCCATTAACAAACCGAGAGCACAATCGTGAATAGGTTTCTGATATTTTCCGCCATTCCAACCATTGATTCAAACCCTCTCACAGGCGCATGTCCAAGCACCGTGGCCGTTGGTCGATTCGTCACAGAATGGTAAAACATTTAGAACGTGTGCTTTTATCACTGTGTATAATGTTGAAAGACTTCCTTGACTTCCTAAACAATGAATGTGAAAAGATAACCTAGATAATCAAGGTTTGTACAGCTTTGACTTTAAAACAGCATCCGTCTTTTATCGGACTGAATTCGTGCTAGGTAGAACAGCTGCACATTAAGTTTCAACCCCATCACCATCACCACTACTATCCATCTCGTCATTCATGTCACCGACTTAATGAATGCGCCAAACGCGTATACCTGTCATCATGGGCAGCAGTTTCCGATCTCGACGTGTTTGCTTTTCTTACTGTTTCAATATCCCAGGTGGATCAAGGCAATCCTCCCACCCCGGGTCTGTGTCACATCTACGTTTGCTAAACCCCACAACAATGGCAGCGCCCCCAAAGCACAATGCTGCTCACCTGGTCTCGCCACCGAAGCAGTCATTCGTCAATTATTCAATGCGATATGTTTTGTGCTGTACAAGGGTGCACACCCACACCCACCGCATATCTCAGATATCAATATATCGGTTCCCAGACATGAACATGAAATTTCGAAAAAAGCTTACTCACCTCTTATTCGTGTCATGAGGCTGATCTTCATCTGGATTAATGAGGCTTCGGGGAATAGACGGTTTTATAAAGGTATGCTGTCTCAAGGAGCATAGTTTAGTAGACCAAAGATATGAATACAGGCCAACGCGGAGATGAAGCCGATTCAGGTGTTATTTGCAACTGTTATCAACTCACATATGAAAGGTGCCATTTGCTAAAGACAGCTTTCAGATATTTGAAAAATTACTGTTTTAATTGTATGCATAACATAATATTGAGAAGATTGTTGTAAACAAATCGTTTTGAAACAGGAAAATACAATCGAGTACGTTCCTGTCGATTGACGTTCCGATCGTTCGCATCTTTCTATCCCAGCTCACTAATGAATTATGGCCAACTTATGTGTAAGAGTAAAAAGTGAACTTCAAAGTTATATCAGTCTAACGTAAACTCAATCAGGTCGAGAAATATATGCAACACCAGCTTGGTACATCGAACAACACGTTCGGTTTAACAGATAGAGCACAGATGTCATACCGATTGCAAATGGCCCCCGGATACATGATCCACGGATGACAGAACCGGCACAGCGGAAACGGTCCATTTCGACAGTTCACTTTAATTTATTGAATGCGTCATCCATCCGCTCGTTAAACACAGAAATCGGCTGTCTCTCACACATGTTCATTTGATGATGATATCCGCCTTTGTGTGATATGGTTACAGTAACCATGCCCATGAACAATGAACTCCCCGGTTCAAGGACACTCGATGAAATGTCTATCATACTATTGTACCAAGTTGGCTGTATCATTGAATCCACCACACCAAAACTGGAATGCCTGGTGACGATCAGATTCATCAATGGGTTTCTCTTGATGACCCGGCACAATTTTCTGTAAGACACAGGTCCAGATAAAAATAAGAGGTCCTTTTATGTATACGGAATAACCCGAGAACTAACTTGTTCGCATCCAGATATTATGCACAGAGCACTCGCACTGAGCATCATTCGAACTGTAGAACTAGTTGAGCTTATCCCGCTGAGAAGTCAACCCTCGTACAGATGGTGGTGGTGGTGATGGAGTTCGAACACGCGTCCTTAGAGGTGATAATTTTGTGACGGGACACCACCGACGAAGAAACCTTACAGCCACACTGCTATTAGTTGTTTGTTGGAATATAATATAAGGATTTGAGGGAAAATCCAGGCGTTTTATTGATCACAAGATAACATCCTCGATACACCATTTGGTTTTATTTTGTCTGTGTTGTAAAATTACTTAAAAATTCATTAAGTGGACCAACAAATTCAGATTACAGGTTCAAGTCAATAACACATATTCCTAGCATTGGCATTGTGTTCTTCAAGTGCAGAACATGACATGATCAACAGAGTAGGAGATGAGCTGTCTAGACGTACTATTTGGTTTTGGTAACAATCTATTTCTGAATAACAAGCCACATCAGGCCTCCAACGTGGTTAGAACGATCCTGAGCCGGGCAACAGCGTTGAAATAGTTTTACAAAAACTGCATTGGACTAATACAATGTTATAGAAACAACAGGTTCCAATATGATGCAATATGTTCAAACGATACAAACGGTCTGCTGATCGGTTGGAAAAGGGGACTGTGGTCGGGGAAGCAGTAGGAGATCAAGGACTGGACACACTTCGCTTTCACAGCCTATCTCAAGCAAACATGGCAACGAATCAAATGCTCCGGTTGAATAAATTGAACCATAATCGAGAGACAGAGAGAGGGATTACAAGATAATTTGCTCATGTATCATGACTTTATCCGTGCTCAAAAAAGAAGTTTTCCTCGTCTTGCATTTTCGTTCACCTGATATTCCACTGAGCTCATGTGGATAGTTTGTAATGCCACAGTTTTGTGTGGAGTTCGGTACAACTCCGGAGTTCGTACATTTTCGAGCATTTTTCTTCCACTTGGACACCATACTTTTGGTATATCAATGGTGAATTTCACTTTTCGTTGAGCGGAGGAAATTGTGAAGTGTACTAACTGTGCGAGATATGTGCATAATGGAAATAAGGGTTTTGTGTAAACAGTTTTTTCTCACCTGGTGGATTTCTTGGAGCCCGGCTTCATCAGATTTTCCCAACACAGAATGATCGTATAACAAACGCTCGACACACAAGGCCACGGTATCATTTAACACGGCATAGTATAAGGGCGTGAGTTCAAACTGGTCACGTGTGTTGGGTGATTGGCCCAAATCCAAAAGTACCTTCGAAAGAGAAAGATGGAATACGGCAATGTGGAAGTTTTGTTAGTTTGTTTTACATTTTAGCGGTTCAGTTAAAGCAGCTCGTAGAGTACACTAGAACCACAGAACAATAAAGCAGTTTGCAAGTCCTTCTCGTTGATAACACACAATTAATCCTGTTAAATGAAGCTCCGAACTCAACATTTTCCCTACAAAAACAATTTGTTTACACACTTGCAAATGGAATAAAACGGAGTGAATTACCAATGGTAAAGTCTGACTCTTTTAAACCTCTCCAATATTTCAGACTCAATCTAACGAAGGACTGCTCTGAAAACACTAAAATATTTCCAAATTACAAAGCACAAATCTACACTGGAATTAAGTGATGAGGGATCAGTTTATATTGGGCATGCAATAAATCACTTTTAAACTAACAACATCCAAAATAGAGTTTATCTCGTAGTTGAATACCTTAGCTTCTTCTCTGTGTACGGGTGCTGCTTGGGGAGATCATTTTACAAGGTTTTCACTCGAGTGGATACCTTTTGTTTTATCGATTCTTTGACTTTGTAAAACAAAAACGACTAAGCCCATTCTGAATAGTTTCTATATTATTTTTTGATAATGAGCTCAACCGAATGAACGTAAATCGTAAGGAATTATGTTGTTGTTGATGTTGTCGTTGTTGTCGTTGCAAAAACCGTCCGTATAAGGAATTAGCTTGTTTGCACAGTGCTAATTTGCTTTCAACTACACCTGTCGGTCAAACGCTTCTAAGTAACATTGAGAGTTCTAACTGCAGTCCGAACAACGCCTTTGTGCATCGCCGGATGCCATCACTAGATTTGCTGAATCCCTTTTTATCCATCTGGCTTCGTGCTTGATAACAATAACAACCAAATTGTGTGGTAATTCTTGCACTCCAATACCGTACAGACTGAAATGATTGTGCTCACGTTGCTCGGGTGAATCTTGCAGTGATTGATGAACTGCTGGTCTCCACTGATTCATACCCTATTATCCCTTTCACCTCAGATATTCAACTATCTGACCAACTCGAAAGCGAGTTTAGTAAATGCTACTCCGTATTCTTTTATATTTACGGAGTAAATATATCATGACCTTGAGTTCGATCAGCGTGAAATTGCTGGAAGAAAATGTCAAAAATGCTTTATTTTTCAATTCATCGGTTGAAACTGTCAGAATTGAATACGAAAGATTCATTTTCACTTTCGGGAAATATCGCCTTACTCAATAGTTTTGGTGATGCAAATGCTTTAATAGCCACCAGGTATCTGATTATAGACATCCATGTAGTCTACGAACTGCAGCACTGGTAAACCATTAACAGAGCAAGCGACACTCAACAATTTGTTGACCTCATGTGCAGACCTTATTGACATTGCAATCAATTAGTGAAGCCTGCATCTGTTTCCGAGTCCGCACTGCCTTTGTACTGTTCCGTCTGCGTCAAGAACATGAACAACATTTTTGGCTAGCGAAGCGAGTCGACACCTCTCCCGCACCCACACCCGTACACACACACAGAAATATAGACAAAAGAACAAGCTTAAACTCAGAATACTTGCAGCGATCCACGCTGAGTCAGTTTGCAGGGTACGTTTCATGTGTGACGGAAGACGGTCGACAAAACTCGCGCAAACTGATCAATAGGTATTCGGTGAGAGTGTACAAGGACTCAGTCAGATGTGTTCTACTCTGCTCTCGATTACATTAGTGTTTTGCATCACTAGGCTGTACAGCGGCGCACGATACTGGGCAGGTGTGTGGGTGGATGTCTGCGTCTGTTTGTAAACATGAACTGAGCAACTCGTTGTGAGTCAGCAACTAGGACCAGCAGGATACAGTTATGGACACAAAATGGACAGGCCCTGAGAATCGAGGAGTTGCATACACCTGCGAACAACCATATCTATTCCAAACACCCCGAAGACCAATAAGAGTGTATAGATTGCAAATTTAACCGATTGTGGTGGACACTACACAACACGCGTATAGTGTGTGTAACAGGCCACATTCCCACGTACATGTGCTGCAAAAAACGACAAGGATGGAAAATAAAAAGACCGAAATCCATCCCATCGGTGGGGGGCGGCAGGTGTGCATAAGACAATCGCACTGAGTCATCTCTGTGTGTATGTATGCACAAGCACTTCGTCCGACAGTGAGGAAGTTGGTTTGTCTGATAGAACTGAAGACCTCAGTTGTGGTGCACAAATTAGTTGAACGGTAAGCGATATATTTGCTCACACAAGGATTCTGTGTGCGCGTGTGTCTGTGTGGCAGGGTCGCCATGAGGACTCAGTCAGTCAGTGCTGAAGGTACATTCTAAATGGCACATGGTATGCACTTTGTCAAATAAGGACAGTTCAGATCTTTACTGCAGTTCAAGTAAGGTAATTTGTGGAAAGTTTACCATCCACATGACAATATGTTGGTCAGTCGTTTAGCTCATCTACGATCGATATGTGAAGAGAGTTCGCTTCGCGTTGTTTTCAGGCCATATTTATCGTACCCAGAATGTTGGTCATTCATTAAAAAATGTCAGCACCTAAAGAGAGTTTGCATCAACTAAACCGATTTTAGAATTTTTCATTGTAAATCCGATAATTATGAGAACTACTTATACTTTGTCGCAGTTTGAATAGACCTAAATCCACATAGGCAGCAGTCTGTGTGAATCAAACTGTGTTATTGAATAAATAACTTTCACGCTGACAGATCGTATACGCGAAAAACTGGTTCAAATACCAATCGCGCCATGTGGAACCATTGAAAATTGTTTGTTCACCATAGCTTGTCATTCACTTGCCTCTTTATTGCTAATAAAAACGGAACTGTTTAACTCAGAGACCCTTATCTGTTCTCATGTGGACTACATCTTACTCTACGAGCGACAATGACAGCTTCTTCCCAGTCATGTCTATGGCATTGTCTTTTTACGGTTTACGTAACCAAAAAAACGTTTCCCAAAAATACGGCAATAAAAAAGAAGCTGCAAAATGCGTCTTTGGATCACTGCAATCCGAAATCGGAATGTTGTGAAATCACATGAACCGCAATGGAACTGACTCTGTGCTCCTGCAGGACTCGGACCTAAAGTTTCTGGTCAGGATCGAAAACCCTCGCCACTGAATCATACGGTAGATGAACAACCCTTTAGGTGCATGAATCGGGCGTACTGATTCCCCCAACAACAATAAAAAGCCCTAATTTTGGAAAATAAGGGAACCCCCAAGGAATGAGAGCCACATCAGGGCAACAACGCACAGTGTCAACGATTTCCCTTGGGATTAAAATAGGAACATATTTCATCCCTCTAACCATTGGATCAAACGGTAATCTTAGTCACTGTGGTTTACGAGTAAGCACTGTGACTTCGATTCAACAGGTTCGCGGTTTGATTACAGACAAGCATGCCCCGTTGGCGAGTTGCAAAAGGAACCAAACAGCTGTCTGGTGGTTTTAGTTGGCCGCCACAAGCGCTTCGTTTGACGGCGGTGGTTTCTCGAACAAGAAAACTCATCTGGAAATTAGATACATCGAAGGTGAGCTCATAACGCAATCGTGCAAAGAGGAACAAAACCCACGTGAAAGAGTGTTCGAATATTTTTGTATTGACTCTTCTCTATTTCAGACAATTTGAAGCAGGAAACAAATACAATTACTTATCACTTTCTTTATTTCGAAATTCCAACAAACTACAATCAGTCGTTTTTTGTAGAATTCTCTGTGGTGAATATATTAATGCAAACAAAACGGAGTTCGAGGAATTTAATACGGATAAATCAGTCACAACACCTCATTCATTACGTTTCTGTGTTCTTCCCGTGTGTATCACCATTTGAGTCTAGTGTATGTCATGCATACTTTTCGTGGATTCCTAAGGACTAACACGAACCCACTTATCTCGGTCAGTTAAGTGGAGTATTTGAAATTCAGTTTGGGAAGAGAGCTAGACCACTCGCGTGCACACACACACAGACAAACATACTACGTCAGAACATTATCTGAAACTCTAGGAGATTTGTGGTTTCACATCGGCAAACCAGACCACTTTGTTGAACATACGACCCGCTCGCTGTCGAAGGTCGCCTATACGCTAGTGCGTGATCCGTAATTGCATTTACCGACCCAGGCAGCACTCAGTGATCGAACGAGAGGAGACCGCAGCTCGTTGAAGCGTGATCTGTGATTGGCGCAGCCGAGGAGGAGGGAAACTAAATTTGACGACAAAAAAGATGCCTACGGAAAAGTTCATGCCCTTTACTCAGGTTTAGGAATTTTTAAATAGTTTTTCGCTTCAAACAGCTACTCATAGGAACTATATATATATATATATATATATATATATATATATATAGAGAGAGAGAGAGAGAGAGAGAGAGAGAGAGACGAAGAACATTAAATTATATCACCAGAATCCCCAAAACAGACAATAATAATATTTGATGGTTCCTAATAGGATCTCTTCCTACAAAGTAATACATATAACTAAATGAAATCGTACAACATTCTTCCGATGTCTCGATCCGGATGGTCTATTATTTTTAAACGATTGTCACAATCTCAGTTTCCTTTTTAAATTCAACGTTCCCTTCCCTCCCATACCTCCCTCCGGGAGGGACACTGAATAAACAAACAGACCTCTGCACGAAACAGCAGCAGAACATCGCAATAGGTTTGTCAATCACGAGTAGGCTTCTATACAAAACCATTCGGAAGTTATTTACTCTATCTGGTTCCATGTCTGTGGTGTCGGCCAACCGCTGACCGTGTTCGCTGGTTACACGCTCGAACAATTTTTATTTACCGAAAGAATGTTTTGGGAGCTCTCCGTATTTGGTGAATGGATCGGAAGGGAAGCCAGCAATAATGTGGAAGGTGACATGCATACACAACCACATACATACAGTTCCTCTGCGGATGATGTACTTTTGTCGGAGGCCCTAATGGTTTGCTGTCAGACATGTTCCCATTGTCCCATAAGCGAATGACCTTGATCGCATTCTGTAATGCATTAAGTAATACGTGCATAAATGTATAACTGTATGTGCGTGCGCCACTGGGTGAACAGCGGTAACTGGTGGAAAACGTTATTCACAGTTTTCAATAAAAGAGATTTTGTAATTATGCTATTTGGATAAGGATTGGTAGAACCATCGCCACCAAAGAGATGGTCACGGATACACTTACTTTATCTGAAATCAGTACGCTTACAAACGCTTTAATTTATCTTAGGTTATTTTGGTGTTCAGTATTACTTTATATACATATATATGTATATAAATAGAGAGAGGGAGGGAGGGTAAGAGTTTGGTTCCGTGGAACGATCGATAGATGAGTACGCAAAATTCTCCTTTCACCGTAAAATTTTCCAATGTTTTATGACGTAAGACACTTTTACACTATTTGTGTCTCACAGATCACAAAATTCTAATTTAATTGTCAGACATACCAAATTAACTTGTATTTTTTGTAGTAAATTAGAAGAAACAAATGCTAATTAGTCAACGAAATATAGTTATATGCGTAATATTTTGCATCAACTAGGAGGTTAGTGCTAAGATGTATGCGATTAGAGGCTAGCAATAACCTCACTACGGCCTCAGTGTTACGTTGTTGGCAGATAAGGTGAATATTCTGGCTTAGGCTTTCACTGGTCATGTAGTCAGTTTGTCTGTGAGGTCGCGGGTTCAATCCTTATCTCTAATTCGATAGGCTTGCACTGCTGATGATACGCGACAAGTTTAAAGCAGCCCAGCAGTACTCCAAATTATTTTGATCCCTGATTCCCTTGATTTTTACGAGCAAGTTTTATTGGGAATATCATGAACATGTGTGGTGATTTTGATTGCTTCTGATAGTTATCATAGAATCCGAGAAATGTATAGGATGAAGATAGCGTCAGGAGACAATTCGCAAAAACGTTAAATATATTCAGACAAAACGGGTTTGCAACCAAAGCTGGCGTTTTTATAAGCCATTTGTAACCCCAATACACTTTCGGGTAATCTGAAGTCAGTCGGGTTGATTGAATAACAACTCCGCACCAACTTCTCAGCAATCGGCAGACCCCACATTGGCTCCATAGAATGAATACAAGCACTACAGTCTTACAGATATCGCTGCTATCTCAAACTATCACTTGTTTCACAAATTATTGCAAGCCATGCCTGGTCAGAACGTTTTGATAAAGAATGATAAATAATTTTTCACCTTATCGGTAAAACCCAAGTGGCCAATACTGTCAAATCCCTTGTTCGTGTTCAAATTTGAAGCAACAAATTCAAAACTCGAAGCTTGGATTGAACCGTGACCATTATTATCAGCGTAAAAGTGTCTTTCTTCAGACAAGTTTGATAATATTCATTTCAAAGACTTTGAGGTATGCGCCTAATTTTGCACATGAACAGTTTCCGATAACCTTGAACATGTATTTTTACTTGGTCAAATGCAGCTGGCGTCAATTTCTCCATATTTCATTCAACTGAATGGTTGAAATAATGCGACATAATAGATAATGCACAATCAATTTCTAGGCTTTATTTTGAGATGGACATATTTGTGATGACCGACAAGGAACGTTGGATTGCTGTTTTGTCCTTTTTGACATTCGTTAGCAGTGCGTACTTTTTGTGTCCCTATCAGAACTCAAACCATGAACATTCAGGTCTGGACTTCAAAGTCTTACCCCTAGATGCTCGACAGACATCACCTTGTGAGACTGGCTCAGTCAATTTAGAGTATCAAGAGTGCCTGGTGCCTCTGAAGAATCGAATGGATTAATCCAAACTTGATATCCTTAATTTATTTTGATCCCTTGGAAGCATAGTTACTCAAATGCGACTATTCAGCCTGGCGTTATCTGTAATCTGTACATATCCTAATGGGTTATAAATTGTTTCAGATTTCATTGTCTATGAGGTGCAACAGCTTTACCTTCTCGACTGCATGATGCACGATTTCCTTAGAACTTGACTGTCCATTCAGTAAACCTCTACCAAGCCTTGTACACCAAATGGTTTAAAAGCTTTGAATATAATGCAAGGACCACCATGAACATTGTCTATTGCGTTAAACGAACCATTCCGCACGCAGTAGTGAACACTAATGTAGCTGAAAACGCTCCTTTGAAATTTCCGAGAAATCTTTTCCTCTTTTCAATGATCTTGTTAGTTTAGTAAAAAAAGGAAACTAAATAATGAAATAATAATGTAATAATGAATTAGCGATAATAAATCAATAAAAGTTGAGTACATTTTTGTCCTGCCTCATAGGTTTCCTTTTCATGAACAAAAGTGTTTAATAGTAATAATAAAGAAATGAATTGTCATTCAAATATAATCAACGTAAGTAATGGAATAAGAAGAAAACTGATGCTTTATACAATAATTTAAATCGCAAATTTTCTCGCCTCAAACTTTGAGTTAGTGAAATATTTTGTTCTCTAAGACACGTACTCTCACCAGGTTACCTGTGTAAATCAAGCATTCTGAAATTTCTTTCCATATCAATCCACTAAAACCAGTCTTCCACGAGTAAAACGTGAAGATATTTTTAATATCAATAATGTCAATAAGCGACAACCTGGATAAAATAACAAATTATGATGGATAGGTGTTGAACTGGTTCTAAAAAATCGTACTCACACTCAAATGTAAGCTTCTAACTGCAATCATGCTTGCTTCACTGTGGATAAGAGAAGTGGAAGATAGGTTGTTTTGGGGTTCCTGTTTTTGTATCGCGGCAACGCATTCATTGTTTATACTTCAAACCGATCGAACTACAGTGCACAGAAGGCTAATTCATTGAACTGCTATAAGAACAGGTGTGAAAACCAAAAGAAACCTGTAAAACAGTTTTCATCGACCGCTTCTTTTTACTGCCTCCTCAGATGAACCACATGCTATTTTTTACCCTCAAGGTGCGGTCACTAAGTCTGTTCACATGAGGAGGTTTGCTTGTCGTGCGTTTTATTATTTTTGCATCCCGGACTCCTACAGTCTCATGGATCTATGTTTTAAGGTAAAAATTGATGTAATAAAACCATTTATCTTTTGGTAAAATGTATATATTTACAGATATATATATGCCCGGCCTTGCCGGGATCTTTGTCAGTTTGATGTGATACCTACAGCTTCACTGAGTCGAATCTTAATGGACCAAAAAACGTCAGTCGGTAAAACAAATCAGAAAAGGTTTTGTATAACGTAACTATGAGGTCGTGGCATTCTACCGTAAATACATAACACTGACTGAAAATGAATCGTACAAATGTCCGTCGGTCAATGAGAAAAGAAAACACAAGTTGAAAGACTAAGCAATGATGCCAAATAGCTGTTTAAGCCTAGATGTGATTAACAGCTCATATCCATGAATCTCAAGCAGGATATGAACCGGGTTTTCACAGGTGAAATACGAGTGCATCCCCCGTTTTGGTACCACTCGGCTAGATATGTAGCTTCACATTGATTACAAACGACACAGCATACAATGATTTGCTTCCATATCCATGGATGTTAAATTTCTGATGCACAACGGTACTGATAAACATTGATCTTGTTAAGAACCCGGGCGTTATCTGACGCAGACATAAAATACAGTCTATTCGGTTGGATGGTGATCGACTTGGTTGTGCGCTTGCGTTCCGGCTGCAAGATCTCAAATTCGATCCTCAGGTAAATCATTATTCAATGCACACTGCTAATTACGATACTCAACTAAGTTGTAAAATCTCCGATTTTTACTTGACAATTTCTTTACTCGCAGTACGATGCAGTCTATTCCATTAACAAATAACTCGCTCCATTTCTCCCCTCAGCTCAAAATGGGTAAAAAAGTCCTCTGTTGGAAGAAGTGAATAGAAAAATGGTTTAATTCTTCCTGCTGATTCGTTTTCCTGTATTCCTGTTTCCTGCCTCCCAGGTTTCCACAACAGTTTTTTGATTGAACGGATATTTGATACTCTTAGGTTTCAATCAGTGATCACATGATACCATCACCGGCCGCAAATAACGCTACTGATGTGCCTGACTGAGATGTGTGGGGGGGGGGTACTACAGATCTTTATTACATTTCGTTTCTTACGGTTTAATTCACCCACCTTCAAAGATACCAGAATCTATAAAATATTGGCTCATTCTTACCACCGTTGTGTTTACTTGTCTTCCGTTTGATAAATTTCACCGAATCTATCGTTTAACTCCTGTACGTGGGAACCTCTTCGTTTTCAAATTAAATTAACCATTCGAATCAGGCCTGCGTTTGTCTATCCAAAGTGACTTGTTGAACGTGTTACAGTTCACCTAGTGGGTATCACTTAAAGAGTTCAGGCACCTCTAAAGTGCAGTAATCCGCGTTTTATCGACAAAATATTCCGTAGAACACTTCTGTTTTATGCCTATAATTAAGTACTTCTGAAGCACTCCAACACAAAAGACGAATTACCCCGGACTTTTGGCGTAAATGTGTGGGTATGTGCAAGTATACGCGGATGAACAATTGAATCAATCGATCATTGTACATATACTTCAACATTTGTCCCTATAATCGCATCAGTCGAGATGTTCTCTCTGCGCACCCATGAACCTGCTGCGACTATTGCCCTGTGATCTGAATGTATTTGGATGAGTGAATGGAGGTGAAAAATGATGACGTCTTTGCTTGTGTGCATACAATGGTATGTTTTGTTCAGTGTATAGATTTCTATACCATTTAGTTCATGTACACTTGCTCTCCTCCAAGCGCGAGCGCGCACTCAGGTGCACATGAGCGAGCTCGCGATTGTGCTTGTTCCCAGTTTGCATCGTGGCCACTATCAGGCATTTGCTTGTCACCTATCAGAAGACAACCATACGTGCATACCTCTTTGATCTTAAATCGGTTTGTCCTAATCCTGCAGCGGGCGATAAACTGCAAAGAGCAACTAATATTATCGGCAGTAGACTTCACTATTATTAAAGACAAGTTTACCACTTTATTATGTGCCATAAATGGGTATTTTGTGCAATTTATTTTCCTTTGACCTTTGTGAGATGCGATGTGAACTGACACAGCAACTACCGGTTGTTGCTTACCCATTATTTGGTTAGTTAATTACCCCGAAGTTTTTGTTTATGTGTGTGTAACTTAGGAAAAAATGATAAAATAGGGTAAATAATAGAAAACAACAACTTACACTGATTTTATAGGCATCAAACTAACTTCCGTTACACCGAATAACGCCGGCTGAGTAGGTTCATTACGAAAGAAACCACACATTCCAAAGCGTCTATCACTTACAGGGCAGTTCAGAGTTGAGAGAGAAGATCATTTCCATCCACAAGAAATTGATTTTTCCTTGTTTTAGATAATGAACTCATTTGTTCAAAGTTGCACCTCTGGAGTGCTCCCAATTCCAGTTACTTATAGTGACATTTGTTTGTATAGAAGTCAGCTAATTGACTGCCAAAGTGAGGAATACAAAAATACTGCTTGTTTATTCTATTTGGATTGCGGGAGTAGTTTTATGAGTAGCTCAGAAAAGCAGAACTTTTCGCGCTGAGCCCTAGGAAGAAACCCTTGACGACCCTGGGTGTGAGAAATCAGACAGCGCAAAAAAATAGTACCACGAGAGATTCACGGACCGAATGTGGCATTCTATTTTTAAATCACTGAACTTCTTACTCTGCCTTGATTTTCCTGTGCTTATTTGTTTTGTTGTTGCAATGATTATTTTGTCAAATGACTACTTCAGGAAAATAAGCAGCATAACAGGTTTGAGCCGGTATTTTCCAGGCACAAATAAGAATTAGATATGTTGGTTTCCACATGTGTGAACATGTCTGGATTGGAACCCGGACAAGAGTGCACAGACAAAGTAACGCACGACAAGTGAACCAATACCAATCGACAGATTGTGGCAATGAGTTCACAAAGTTATTGATGTATTTAACCACGTTCGAGATAACTATGCATCATTAACTGTGATTATTGGGAAACCAGCACTCTCCGATCAGAAGAGGCGGGTTAAGACCTTAAATGGGTAGATGTAACCGTAAGCGATATTGCGTTTTCTGGCTTATGGTTTCGCGAGAGGATGCTTCGAGCGTGATGAGTAAAGATAAAACCACCTCCCTCCCCCCCCCCCCCAAAAAAAAAAAAAANAATAAAAGAGAATGCTTTCGTATCCCTATGGTCACTTCACACTTGTCACATTTGTTTCACTGCCGATAATCAACACAAACAATTTAACTCGGTCGTATCTGGGTCGTGTCCACTTTAATAAGCATTCTGGCCATGAATGCACCACTCTTTTCTATCCGGGTGCCGTTTGCGTCAACTGACGGAACTCTCTACCCACTAAAGCTGTTTGGTCACAAAAACAACTTATAAGTTACAATGACCTCTCAGAAGGATTATACCAGCAGATATTTATTGTTTACCGTTGAAACCAATGTGCAAATCATGTTTCAAAATGAATCAACACTTTCACACACACACACACACTTATCAGAAATTGAGTGTGTATGTGTGTGTGTGCGCGCGTGCGCAATCAAACACGAATACATATGCGCACAGGTCTAATGATTATGGCAGACCATGAAGTTTCACCTCGAACAGTTCACACGGGTACTCCAAAATTAGACTGAAGTTTAATCGATCCAACATTTTCTGCGCTCCAGCTTCTCTGGTGTTGGTTTTTTAACGTCCACCGATGGCTTGTTAGCAGCAATCTAATTGGTCTTGATTTGGTCCTTCAGAGTAAAATGTGGTGTCCTCCTTTCATATTTCCATATTTCATTTACAAAATCAACTTTCTGAGATCACTATTTGCCAGTTACAAAATATGGATATTTTCTGGTGGATACTCCATTCAAAAATGACGTTGGACCTCCCCTCTTACTTCACTTTTGAGGAGTCAAAATCACCGACGTGTTCAACCAAACTATCACTTAGCTCAACAAATGAAGCTTCTGCACTGGGCAAACACCTGCTTTGACTGATAGATCTTGCCTTTCTGCCGGTTTGGTTTCACTCTTATTGAGTTAGAAAGATAAGAACGCTTGACTTCTCGGTTTGGGCGTTAAATTTAATCACTTACATGGACCGTTTTGAGAGCCCCTATTAGACTCGCGAAAACCTACCAATTGGCAACTGTCATATCCCCAATCCACCTCACCTGCCCCCATGTTATGTTCGTCAAAGAGTTTTACTAGTGGTCAAACAAAATGGCATCTTTTAAATTTTTAGCGGATTTAAAATGTCTTTTATGAACCTAGTAAAACCAATTTGAAACATGAAAATTAGAATAACGATTTAAAGTACGGGATCCAAAACCAAGAATAGAATAGAATAGCTAAAGGATCGGAAAGAAATTGGGACATTTCTTTGCTAGGAGTCAATCAGGCAACAGATTTCCATTTCCCCGTACCTATTACTCCTGTTGTATTACACAAACATGTTTTGTGCGGTGGCAAGAATATGAATATCATTATTTTCTCAATTCTCTCACAATTATTTACCTTCTACCGCAGGTAGCGTCACACCTAGTATCTGTACGTTTAAAGTTACTGCATAATTCATTGTCTCTCACACGAGGGTAAAAGGAATCATGTTTTACGCCTCAGGGTTTATGCGCGTCTGAGCTCTCTACTGATCCGTGTGTGGGTTGGTCCGTGCATATATGTTGTCTGAGGATATATCAATGTGAACGAAAAGTACATGTATATTTCATCGTCGGCTTGAGATTCTTCCCCAATCCGGTTGGCGTACAGGGCAATTACGTTTACTTCATACATCATATGGCCATTTATTAACGCTTCCTGATATGCTCCTCCACCGATGACTTCCAACTTTTTCCCGTACTACAGATTTTGGACTACCCTCTGCACTTGGAAAGGCAAACAAATGCATA
>UZAN01040460.1:0-10026 GCA_900618425.1 Echinostoma caproni | reverse complement strand
CGAACACCTTGAGCTCATGACAGCAAACAGTTGCTATCATCTAGTCCGTGAACTGTACAACCCATGTTCTGTCAATCGGTTCCTCCGATAATCGTTTTCTGATTAGTGATACGTACTTCCTTTTACCGATGAAAATATGCTCTACCAAACCAATCTCATTACGGTACAGTATCAATTTACTGGTCGCAATGACTCTGCACGCGATGCCGTTCCACAAAGCTAGAATTCCGGTTAGCCCCATTCGATTCGGGTACTGCGTATAGCACTTGGTCTCTCTCACGTGCGTTTCACTTTAACTCGCACCAAACATGCATTTTGTGTACGAAAACGTTTGGAAACATTGGAAAGCTATATCACATGACCGCGAACAAGTGTGCCGGAATTGTGGGAAAATGAAACCGAAGGTCGATTGTTTCAACCTGGTCTTAGACAAATCTGTTTCAGTTTAGGAACGTTGTCCACAGTGANAATGAAACAAGATCAAATGCTTCGAACGGGTGACCAGAGGGAATGCAAACGAACCGATGCAAGATGAAGTAACTCGGGAATTTCCGAAAAAATGTATCATTTTGGAGTGGAGCGAATAGAAGTATTGTAAATCCATCTTCCGTAATCAGATCACAATTATTATTGATGATGAGTTCATCAGGTGAAGCTAATCATGTTCGTTAAATCGTCTCGCACGACAAACAGAGCTTTTAACATTAAGAACACATACAATGTCTGGTGGATTCCGTCAAATTTAATAACAGTTTCGGGTCATTTTGGCCAGTTCAAATGAATAGTTGCCCTAAAAGGCCCACTGTTTCGTTGTGTCCGATTTTAATGTCTTGGTAGATACGAAATGATAACATTTCTGAGCGAGTACAAAGGAAATGACCCACAAACCCGTGGCCTTCCGTATCAACTTACATTCTTCAAGAAGAATCTGAATTGATGCATTAAAATCCTATTAAAGTTAGGTTGCTTGCTCTTGAAAATTTCAGTGGCCTCGGTGGGACTCGAACCCATGCATGAACGTAACCTACGCTTTTGAAAGGGGAACACTCTAACACCTGGTCTACGAAACTGCATCAATCGCACTGACGTTTAGAAAGTCAGCTTATATCCTAACTTTTGAATTTTATATGCCTCCGTAAGTTGAGTGAGATCGATTTAAACATGAAAGTATCAGTGCTATCTGTGTGGCCTCGTAGCTGCACTGGTACAGCGTGCGCTTTGTAAAAGCGTAGATCACTTACAGGTGTGAGTTCGGATCCCACCGAGGCTATTGAAACTTTTACAACTTGGACATTGGAAATACTCTCAGTAGATCCCACGGGAAAATCACACTTTTTAACCCTAACAAATCAGCGGTAATTTAAACATATATGAATGTACTAAATGATAACAATAAACGACGAAAATAGGATATATTAAATGATACTCGTCATAAAGTCTATCTGGCTAAAGAACAAATTCTCACGTCTCCATGCCAATCCCATTCAGAGTAAAAAATATTAGGCAAACCTGTATGAGTATGTACATCTCTACTCCTAATTTGGTTTTTCTCTGTATCATTCTAATTAGAAAGCAGAACGCATTTTTCACATTTGCCTTTCCTTCTAACTTCACTTTGATTCAGGAAAGTTCATAGAGAATAAATCTGTTCCAAAATTTATCCACGAATATGCTACTGTGTCTGACTATCCTGTTCATATTTCCCGTTAACGATATGTACCCCATTATATCAGAGGATGACATGTTTTTGAATCCCACCACAACCGCCTGATTGTCTCTATTATGTTTTGTATGGCAAACCTTCGATTGGTTGCTTCTCCCTGCCTGAAAACGGTATCATTGTATTTTTAATCAAATAATGTAAGAATGAAAAAGAAAAAAGAAATTTTATGATCGAAACTCAGCTTTGAATTGAAAAGTCACTGAATATCGACTGACACAGTTTATGTACTATACCCTTGTAACTGATAATGTTGACCTCGAAGCTCAGAAGGAAGAGGGAGAAAACCAACTTCATGTCGCTAAATGAAACTGGAATCGATAAATGAGACTCTACTTCATGAGCTGATTGAGTGCATTTTCTTAAATTGTCTACTTAAGTAACCTCGACAGACTTTTGTGAATGACCCAATGGGAAACTATTTACAAAAAAACATATCTACTTTTATATACTTCTGAGAATTCAGAACTACAGTAAATGAGCTAACTTTTCACAAAGCCATAACTTTTAAAGTTTTTGAAATAAAGTGGTAATAGAAATCAGTGATTGAGACAACTCAATTCCAGTTACTGTGATTCCTGTTGATCCGGATCGCCTGATTGACATTTAAACGTATATCCATATTGTTAGGCACAACACAAAGATTTGATTCGCCGTACTCTTTCACATTTCCGATCTCAGCACATTTCAGCTGCTGAGCTTAGTTGAATTTTTTCCTTTTTTCTATGGCTTATGATTTCATTTAGGGTGTGGTCAAACTGGAATTCATTGATGAGTGACCGGGGCACCTATTATGGTTCAAATGTATCTATTCTCAATGGGACAACTGTGTAATCCAAATGAGCAGAGATTGTTTCGCGCGTACGCGAATTAGGTCAGCCACCGAATCTGTCCGTTTGTTCTCGGCCGTCACATAAAGAATAATGAGCATGATAAAGGGTTTAAAAGATGCAGATGAACAACCTTTTCTGTGAGTTTGACAATTCAGCAGACAACTTTGGATGGTTTGTGTTTGAATCCCATCACCACCGTCTATTTATTCCAGTTGCTTTTGTCGATTAGCAACACAATGATTGGCCGCTTCTCTTTGCTTAAATTCGAATGGAAATTTAGCTACAAAATAGAGGATGTACAGAAAACTGCGAAAAATTTACCTCGTGTATAATTTTGAGCTTTCTTATTATTCCTCTAGTGTCTATCACCAAACTAATTGAAGAGCAGTTTACTGTGATACCCAGTTTTAGAATGCAAACATTCTTAAAATACTATTCAGCAAATTTGAAATACACCATTCTGATGTTTTGTTGTATTAAGCGATGCACGAAGTTTAAATAAGATCACTCAGATTACTATTCGCTACATAATGAGAACGGGACCATCTCCATTTGCTTCCGTATAAGCTGAAAATTACAGCTGCCTGGATGAAATCTGAAAGACTGAAACAGATGTGTTTCTTGACCCCGATATCTTCTACTATCTATGTTTTACTTCATCCGTTGAGACATTTTTCCATGTCCCCAGCCGAACATCGAGACAGTCATTGAATTCCTAGTGAATCACGTCACGCATCACACCATTCTATAGGAATAAACTTCTACGATCAAACTATTGACCATCGAAGTTACGACAAATTTTGTCATGCCATGGTATCGCCCATATTCCGATTTCAGTCAACTGACATCAAATTATTCAGCCTTCCTAACTTCAAAGATTGCTCTTTAAGCATAAGCATACTATTTAGGTGACAAAATTGAAACTGAATCCCCGAAAAACCAAAACTTCTTAAGGTTTCAGTATTTATCACGTTTCCGTGAACCATTCGCAGGATTTTCAACTTATTGCAGATGTTTGTATGTTGTTCTCCATTTTAGCAACCGTCTAACACATTCTGCAGTAATTTTCGTCCGTGACCAGAGAATATAATGTTCAAAATGGGTAGAACAAAAGAATAACCATACTGAGACTTTATTCTGCTGAATCAGCTACTTCCGTGCAAAGTGTTGTTCACAGAAAGGATGCCACTCTAGTGTCCACGGATGATCCCATTGACGATCAGCCTTGGAGAATGTAGAGTGTTAAGTTTTGCATTGATAAAATTCCTAATATTAGCAAAGACAAGCGGGATGAATAGGCCACATCAAAAACAGTTCATTATCAAACCGACTCAATTCTGGTAATATCTGTTCACTCGGAAAGCTACTGATCAGGATGTGTGACCAGTATTACAGACGTCGCCACATTCAGGCTTAAAAAGTCTTTGGCTACAAAACTTTGAGGCAATGGTCCAAAATCGCGCATTTGATTTATTGTTGTAGTTACCTGCGAATTTAAGCCAATGTGTTCTATCGAACCCGGTCAATACCATTTAGCTGAAAGCGAAATGATGTGCATGTACATATGGTAACGCATAAATTAAATCTAACACTGAGACGTTTAGAAACGCTGAGTGGGTTAGGCATGAAAGTTCTTTGCTGGCACTTTGTTTCCAGCTCGTAATTTCTCTTGATAAACAACCACAAGGTAATCAAGTAAAATGGTAAAGCACCAAATTTATGCCATTTTGTAGAAATACCCTCTGATGAGAAAGGAATTATCATTGTGATCTCAGTGTTAATCATAGAATNCTGCTATGAACAAATAATTCCTTTCAAGAAATTTTTCATTCAATACCGTTGATTAATTATAATCCCTGTAACGCTCCAGCCAGTTGCGACGGATTTTAATATACTTTTTTCCCGATATATTTATTTTGATAATTCCGCCGGCTTATGTTTTTGGTTGTGAGCAAACTTAATAGATCACTGAATTATTAACAGATTCACGTAGCTCTTACAGGAGCATTTCATTAGACAAGCTATGTTTGATTTCAGACTTCATTGGAATAACAGCGCCAACTTGGAAGCGAGCAAAAGACCAGAAAACATCAACAAAAATGAATAGGAATAAGATAGCACAGACGATTATTTTTTATTTTTTCACCAAACGCTTTTTCATTTTTCTCCTCTCTTCTTCATCGACGGTCGCTTACCTCAAAACCTCTAACCTTATCCGTGCTTTGCCCGATGATGTCACTCCATATGCTTCTCTTTCTTACAACATTTCAGGTACTTCCAATATTGCGGTCACTCAAGAATAATTATCCGCGCGTACTTCATTCAAGTCAGAACTGTATACCAACACTGCATGATACACATACATTGAATTGTTTTGGGTCGGCAAAACCTCTTGTATCTTTTTCACGAAAACCTGATATCTATGCATCTAATATGGATTGCAATACTTCTTTCCTCGTCTTTCCAATGGTCAAACAATTAAGATCACCGGAGGTCAAAAGTTCACATCCCGCTGCCGCAGGCTACTTGCTCCATCTTTATATTTTTCCAGTCAGCCTCTGTTTCGTCACAGCCTCATAACTAAAATTGATCATTCCATTAAGCAATTCGTAAATAGAAAAAATCAAAATCATTACTTTTTTATTCTACGATTCTATTCAGCCTCTACTTTTTATTGTATGTCTTGATTTTCTCATAATGCCAAACTTGCATGGCGTGCATCGAAAAATATTTTCTATCCTTTCCAGATAAACGGTTTTCTATTTAACTATTCTCTACTTCTACTCCTTAGAAGGCCCAAAATTGTCCAACTGCGGAATATTTTAGCCATTTCTGAAGCTCAAAAACCCTTTTCTTTTAAGCCTTTTCGAACCGCATTCACTTCACAACCCTTTGCTTGATTGCCTATCTATCCCAACGTCCAGTCTCAAAGTAGTTTTACATAACTGCGCAACTGTCTCCATGTCTCATGCTCTTATCGGATTCGGCTCTGAGGGGTTTGCCGATGTATCCTATAATCTACCTTTGATTGCTCATGAGACTTGATCACAACCGATAATCCACAATTACCAAGTAACTCAAAACCTCTATCTACGAATCGATGCTTATCCAAGACCCGTGAAATTTTAGAACATTCGTACACACTCCGCTTTTCTACCTACCGCGACTATTTTTGTATTCAAGCGAAGAATCAAGGAGATAAATTCTTCTCTATATTTGCTGTGCAACATCCTTTGGACATTTTTTATTTACATTACATTGCGTTATTCATGAAATAAGAAATTTTTAATTCAATACAAGACAAAAGATTTTTGTGCTACCCATAGCATTTACCCATCCCATTCAAGTAATTTTTCGAAGATATTAGTTGTCGAATGCGGAAGTTTGTTGAGCATTCCCAATGCAGAGAGTTCCCAGTTTCGCGACCAAAGATCAAAATGTTGAGTATGACGAAGTATAGTTTTTGTCAAGTGGCTACTTCATAACCACTGAAATCGTTACCAGGGCTGGTGATAAAACGTCTGCAAAACAAATTTTCAAGCTTGCTGAAGAGGTAAAAATTAATTCAGTTCACCTTATCTGAGACAACCAACTTTTATTACTTGTTTAACCCTAATTGATTTGGTCTCTGAAAACTAGAACGCCTCTCCCAAAACAATCGAAAAGTGAACATTTGAACAAGGCATCCAATACGGATGCAGAACCCAGCTTCAGGTTCTGCTTGATTTCTCAAACCTGCAAAAATAAAAGTCCTGGTACTTTTGACACAACAGAGACTAGACGTATTACCCTGTGGTTGGTGTATCCATCTTGTGCGCTCTTCATGTAGTCTGAAACAAATATCAGTTCCTGACGATAGAACGAGTCCGCAATTGATTGCTTCGCATGAACACTAAATTCGATCTTCGCACACATCATAAGTTAATACTAATATAACATGGTAATTTAATTCTTTCGTTTGCGAAGTTCATCACATTCACGTATTACATACATTTTACATTTGAAAGTAGTCTAATGTCTCTGTATAAGGCAGAATTCTCTAAGTGTTTATACTTTGAAGTTTATCAAACCACTACATACAGTGATCCTGAGGTTACTTCATGTTTTTTTAATTCCAAATATTTACCATTCACTGAAAGAAATTAAACTTCTCGCAGAATAAAGCAGAAAATATCCTAATATAAGCATGGATTTGAGTGCGATGTATAAATTCATTCCACTAAATCAGTTCTGATGCAAATATTATAATCTCCGGCCTTGTTGGTTCAATCAAAGGTAAATTCTTCCTTAAAACTTAACATTATGCCTCATTTTTTCCTTGGTTTTTATACCCACTAATGGTGTATGCATGTGTGAGAAATTTACCATTTTTTAAAACAATTGTTGTTTTCATTTCTATTTTATAAGATCTTTCGGGTTTGTTTTGTTTGAAATAATCAGTGTTCTTGATTGATGTTCTGACAAACTAAAGAATGAAAAATTGACACTTGGGATCGTGTGCTACGACGCCAAGATAAGTTCTGAAATTACTTCGAGTCAATAATCCAAAAAAATATGAATAACTGCATGATCCTGTATAAACTGTATTATTTAGGTTTTTGAAACGTTTTTTTACTCTAATAGTACTACGTGAGTGAATGCCCGCAGCTCAAGTTGTGATTAAACTACCATCAGCCTTAACTTTTTTACAACCAAAAACGAAATAATGTGACTGGTGCTTTCATAAAGATCGCTTACTTTTATTGCTTCGTAATTGCCCAAAGCAGCTGCGCGGTGCAGTGGAGTCATGGTATCTGCGGCTCGATAATCCAAATGAGCCCCACCAGCCACGAGAGCCATGATCATTTCTCTAGGTTTGTCTGATTTCACAGCAATAGTGAGTGGAGTTTCTGTGCCAAAGAAAGTTTGATTATACAATTTCTTATACAAATTATTTAAAAGTTTCTGTAATAATAATCAAAATAGTCGCTTTTTAACTACAAAACCTTATTCCTACTGCTCCAGTGACTTTAAATATCTTTTTAAACGGTATAGTTTCGTTGTTCATTTAAAACAACTTCAAGCATGAAATTTTATATTTACAGTGGTACGAAGCCTGAAACTGCAGAAAACCTTGCGGAGTAACATGAATGATTAGAGTTATTTCTAATCTTCTGGAAATCCTAAGAAGACATGAACTAACATGCAAATTCACCCTTGTTTCAAAAACCATAAATAATAACAGTTCAAGAAAAATAATACACCCGAAATCAGAGAAACGAAGGAAAATAAACAGATACAAATTTTACTTGACATCACGCTTTAAAACATTATATTTTTACATCCATTTTTATAGCCTCGTAATTAACTAATTGATAGACTAGCTCTTGTATGTATGCTCCTTAGCACCGGTCACTTGTGTACAGAAACGTTTTTGGTTTACAAAATCAATCCTTCCTGTTATAATTCATGTTACCTAAATGGGTCACAGGGTAATTAGAATAATACTTACCTCCACCGTCCTTCCATTGGAAATTTGGATCCAATCCTTTATTCAACCACTTGCTGACTTTTTCAACGTCACCCAACTTTACACAATCAAGAAAGTTCTTTAGGTTCGACTAAAAAATGGTAGTTGCAACATTTAGCTTACTACATAAAACCAAAGGTGGATTAGAAGAATAAATGCATAAAATTAGGATTTGTTGCTTGATAGTAGTACCAATTTAGGAACCGTCAAGCAAATCCTTAAGGATTTGCTGAATACTCATTCCGGACAATTTATTTATTATTTATTATAAAAGTTTGGTAAGTTTAAGAATCATAGTGAAAACATTTGTTATGCAATCATGTTTTATAAAGGCGTCGGTCGATAGAAGCTTTCAAAAACACATTGTATTCATAGCACCCTTGTAACCGAGAAATGGTTCAAGCCTGTGGAACATGATTTATCCATTGAAACTTAATATTATTTCACAGTTGCCAGTTTTAAGAAAAACTGCTATGAAAAAAGTATAAATGCTGAAACTTAAGGGAATCAAGCAAAACACCTTCACATTGAAATCTGTATAAGCCTGACTTCTTACAACCATGTTTGCCATAATTACATATTAATGCCGATAAATAAGCGAAATAACAAGCATTTGTTATAAAAATACAAGTAAGAAAAAACAACGGCTTTATTCATGAATGCTGAATCTAATTCTATCAACTTGTGGAGCAACAGAATTATGTGTTTAATGAGTTGGATGGGGTTAAAGATAGACACTTCAAAAAGAATCTTGATAGCTTCCTTGGATAAACGTTGCACGCAGATCTGGAGTTGGCTCGTGCTTCAGGTCAGTGGTGATTAGTGCACATACGAGGTTTCCCGGGAAACCGGGAGACAGAAGCCTCTGTCTCTACTCGAAGAAAACTGAATAGCAAATAAGGTTACTGTGCATATGAAAGTTTGGCTACAGAAAGCTTCATTTATTATTTGCATAGTGGTATACCAATCGACCTATGACCACAAAAAGAATTTTCCTTACCTTTATATGTATCTTCTTTAATTTATTAACATTTGTTTTCAAAACTCGATAGACGCGTTGTTTATACTTCAGCTGAAAACAAACTTTACATAATCATTATCTTAACTACCTCTAAATGTCCCACTGAGTTGTCAAACGGATATTCTTTGAGCATTCTGTCCTCCTGAAGAAACTTTCCGGCTTTTCCTTTAGATGGAGGAAGAAAAAGCCCATAATTCCATTTATCTTTCAATGGTTTATCTATAGAATTGATTATGTTCATTTTGATATCCATGATTATGTCTGTCGGGCTGAAGTTATGTACACTCTGTAAACAATCAGTTATTCAGTATTTACGGCCCACCTCCAGCTCCAACTCGGGGCACGTGAGTCTGATGAAAATGACACTCTGACATGGTGCATCATTTTGGCTGCCATTCATACTGATAGAAAGTCCGGAATCACTGTCACACATAATTTTTATTCCACGAAAGCTCTATTTTCATTAGTTGCATGTAGCTTAAAATGTTAGCGTGATAAAGAAAAACAATTTTGAAAATCTACAAACTCGATGACCTTCAGTCAGTAAGGTCAGGTCAGGTCACAGGACTTGTGTCCAGGTTCTTGCACTCTGAGCTCCGTGTTCTCGTAGTGCTTCGAATTCAGTCAGTCAGTTTGCACAGAACAGGAGATGACCACGGCCTTCCCGTGCCAATCGTCTCCGCCTCTGCAAGGGAAGAGAAAGGAAAAAATTATCTTCTTCCCATGTTCAGGCGAGAGACCTCACATGTCTTGAAGTCTTGAAGTCTTGAAGTGATTCACGGGTTCGAGGCTGTTGCCCAAATGTCCCGGGTCCTTGAAAGGTATCTGTGTTTTCTTTTGGTTTGAATTACCACTAGAACAGAGAGTACTGAAAAGGGATTAGTAGGGTTCCCCGCTCGAGGCGAGAAATAAAATGAAGACTTACGAACTCTTATATAATTCA
>UZAN01040459.1:62838-75771 GCA_900618425.1 Echinostoma caproni | reverse complement strand
TGGTGACCCTTCTTTCCCTGACAATAGTTTCTTTTGCAATTCAATACCCAATCGAAGATAAATGTATTTTTTGCTGTAGCACCAGCTGAGATTCAGTGAAATCGTCCGGGACATAAATTGTACAATTTTACTAAACTGGTGCCTGTTATCGAATCTTTCACAAAAAGTCCTTTTTTAGAATTCATAACAATCACTTTGCTTAATTAGCGGAAATCAGTCGAAAGTTTTTTAGCGGAAAAAGCCTGAATTATTTTGACCGCATACTATTCGCTGCCTTCTCCATCCCCAGAAGCGTTAGCCTCACAGATTCTCACCGATTTACAACCCACTTTGATAGGATGAGTACAGTGAATCGATTTAATTGCATTGTAGGTTGGATCGTTAGTCAGGAACAATCTAATCTGTCGTTCTCGCTCTCTGGTTGCGCCCACGTACACGAGGCACTGCCTTCCAGTTCACACGATGCGTAATTGACATTTTGTTTTCTCTCCACGATCCTAACAGAGAAAGTTCAACTACCCGCTCGGATAGGATTGTATAACGCACACAAGTCTATTGTTTCACCGATTGATGAATTGCCGTGATTTTCAACGGGAACATTCTCAATCTAATGTTAAGATGCGTCTAGAAATTCCAGCGAACTGCAATAAAATGCAAAACAGAAACATGATTCATTGTTCCGTATTAGTCGGTGTCCCATCAGACACAATCTCGTCATGTTCAAAATCAATTTATGCTGTACTATATCTCGTTATAAAAAACCCACTGAAGTAATTTTACCCCTCCTATAAACAGGCTTCATTTGGGGGAACGGAATTTCCTATCAACTCTTTGTATGGATCCAGGTTTGTCTGACTTTGATCAATCGCTTAAAGCGATGGGAAGTTAGCAAGTTTATTGTGTCAAAATGTAAAAATTCGGTTTAAGGGAGAACATAAATTGGTTTCTCCCAGATATTCTAATGTAAAACAGAACACGATTCGTCGGGAATTGTAAACAGTTCGATTGAATGAATCTCTCGTTATAATCGTGGAATCACTTGACTAATTAGGTCTTAAAAGACCAATAGAGCGTTCTATTTCTCTTATTGATTTTGCACACAAAATCTCTGTTTTGTCGTTCAGATATGAGTGGTTATCTTTCAGGTAGCTGGAAAAAGGTATTATTCCAGCCCATATAATTCAGTGACGCACAATTCCGGGGTGGTTTGTTAAAACAGATACATCGATAAAAATACCTAACGGGCAAGAAGGGACAGAGTGTAATTTCTGCCAAGACTGTCGGCAATTTGGTTGCAAATCTAGCTCAAAATTTAGGCATCAAGAGGTGTAGGATTTGTCTCATCTCATTCTAGAAAGCTCCTCTAGAAGCTTAAGCCAGAAATTGAAAAGTCTTCATGAACAAAGACGATAACATTTGTTAATGATAACTTTACAAAACTTGTACCAAACAAATTAGAGATCAACGAAGTATACGGCTAACGGACTTCATTTATAAGCCAATAGTAGCTTTATGCACCCGGACGGGTAAATGTTCAGTACTTACACCATATTTGTGGATTCAAGTTTACAAAATAATACATAATGAATCTGAAAGCAGTAGATATTGTCTTTGCCAATGAAGCAGGCAATTGCGCAATTCTGTGGAAACTTTCTCCTTGTCAATAAGTAGACCTACTAGATATGGCAAAACAGAATTACAAAGTAAAGAGGTACGTGCAAATAAAAGTTTGAACCTTGAGCGTGGGGATGATGCAGATACAGCTTTTGAAAATTTGTTGTGTAATGGGTGATGAGTGTCTGATAGTATTTTGGCAATGAAATATTCAAATACATGTTGATTTACGTCTATAATAGAAGCTGAAAGCTTAGTCTTGACGATGCAACTACATTCAGAGATGTGCTTGAGAGATATCGCTAATAACTAAAAGTTTTTCTTCAAGATACCGGGGAAAATTATGATAAATAGAAGAGCACATACACCACAACTGACGTGCTGATTTAGGGTAAATTGTAACCCATTTCGATTTCAATCAATAATCAGAAGTGGTGTGCAGTGGTCGAGCGTAATTTTAGGGCGCTTTTCGAATTCGACTGTTTCGAGCAATATGGTAATTACCTATGATAACGTTCCATGTAACATTTCACGTCAGATTGGTTTGTTTTGAAAATTGTTAGCACCAAGAATAAGTTAAACTTATATGAGCATCCGGAAGCTTACCTGGTTGGACACTATCATCCCAAATGGGTACAGTGTTCGGAATAATCGCAAATCAGTATTCTCACTAAGCTATCGAAATTCCACTCAAACCGACACAAAAGGTAGGAGACTACAAATTAGCGGCTATATTATTAGAATAAATTAAATTGATACCATAATAACTACAAGTAAAGATCTTTCGGTCCGAATCTGTTAGCCAATTAGCATTCGTGCTTTTTCAGTCGTACTAGTCCTGAACTAAGAGGGAATTATATTGATCCAAGATGCTGGCTATCGTTGAATTGATACGCATGGATGATCTCTGGTTGACGTTATTTCGGAGCTTTATACCACCACATTAGCCCCAGCTTGAAAATCATTGAATATTTTTCGCGTTTTCAAGGACATCATTATCATAGCAAAACACCAACGGTTACACAGAGAGCCATACACAAGACATCGGAAAGTCGTATGGTTCCTCATTTCCAAACAGCTTTATGTACACTCCAGCTCAGATCTTAGTATGTTTCATCCAACGTTGTTTGAACATCCATTCATCATTACAAATATTCTTATCTGTCAGCTCGCTTCTTCTTTGGTGTCCTTGTTTGCGGTCCCTCACAATGCCTTCCAGATTACACCTCTAACGGTTTCAACAGGTGTGGGATGACTCCAAAAATTCAGGTAAGGCGTGACTCGCTTTTCCTTGTCGTTGACATGCAAAAGTTCACTTAGTGCATACTGGTTAGCTTTTGAGTCATTCTGAATCGGTAAATGACAGGACTCGATCAGCCATCCGATGTTCTTATCGGTTGAATAGCTTCGCATGATAAATAAAGGTAAGGCTAACAAGTTCAAGCGTTGATATGAGCAGTGTTGGATGGGAGCAACTACCACAACAAGGCAAAAATGGATTGAAAATGAACGAAATGAAAATGAATGAAAAGGGATTTTCGTGATCAGTAATGTATTGATTTGTACGAATGTGCGTGTGTGTGGGAGGGGGGGGGGAAGGGAGCGAGGGGGTCCTAGGGTCTATTGGAAGGTAACGTTGGTAGTCGTTGGGTCGATGAGAATCCGGAATTGAAACTAGATAATTGATCGAAACTAACCACGCATTCAGTTTTTGTTTTGTCCGCGTGACTATTAGTGAACTAAACTGTTTACAGTTTTGTGGTGAGCACTCGTATAATACCGTCACACATGCAATCAGAAACTGAATCAAGCTGAGCTTCAGCAAAAATGCATTTCACTGCAGCGGTAGTGTCTTTGAGGTAATTTTACGGGAATTATTTGCTCACTTCTCCCCATGAAAACATTATTTGAATTTAAATACTCTAGATATGACGTGTTGCAACCTAGTAATTAGTTGATTAACTCCTAGGAGATCAATTCCGCAAATCGATCGACAATTAATAGCCCTTTGTACATAGGTAGGTTGAATTCTCCATCCCAATGCAAAAACATTTTCATATCATATCTCGCACCTATTTCTGAGCTTTTGAACTAAAAACCGGCGGATGGCTAACCTCTTTAATTACATCTGGGCACTGCATTTATGATTTTATCCAAACTGCACATGACGTTAAAGCTACCGGTTGTCGGATTTCATTTCTGTCGATTTAATGCAAGCAAACGGCAGCCACTTAGGGAACTCCTCTCTTCCCGCGCGCACCGAACAAAAAGAAGCATTCCCCTATTTATTACATTGAAAATTAAATCTCAACTGATGATGAAAGGTTTGTAATCATTCGTGAACGTCTGAGCACCGCTTCGATGGAATCTTGAAATGTCTTCGGTCACTCAGACTTAATTTTGGATGGGTATTACTGTTTCTCTTGTTCAGGTTTTGAAANAGCTCACGTGGATCACGCAGTGGGATCACCCTTGATTAAATGCTTGGATGCTTTTTGTCCAACACATCAACATACACGAGATGGGTTTCGGAACACAGTTGGTGAGGTAAAGTGAATTAAGCTTTTGATAATCCACCATAAAGACACAAAAGAGAAGGCGTGTGTTGTTTGATATGAGTAACAGCACGGGGAACAACGCACCAAACGGGTAATAAATTTGACGACAGGTGGAAATAGGTTAGGCTAAATTACATGCCAGTTTGCAAGATGTGACTCACAAGAACCCCGAGTCTGCAACGAGCATAATATGACAAAACGAGATATCTAACTGATGAGTTACAGGAGTGCGCTAGATTATATGGGAACTTTCGGACATCGAGTTGTAAATATCTCCCATTCTGAACACTTTCATTTCACCCTAAGTTAAGCGATCTTGTCACAAACTTCAACAATCCACGGCAGTTGGCATATTAAACTTCCTGAAATTAAGGTAAAAGAAGTTTAATGTTGTATCATGAGAAGCTGACGAGGAGCTCGCAAACGCTGAAATAATCCCCAAACCCATATATCGGGACTCCAGCTCACACTAACAGAGGGCAACCGTCTGAGTTGGCTTTCTAATTTGAAGCCATTCGTGTTGGTCAATTATTCCTTAGACCGAATCATACAATTCTCATTTGCTCTTTACATCAGGAAGTTTCGGGTGATTGTTGGCCCAGCGATTTTCTTGTATTTATTGCTCAACTAGTGGTGGGTTAATAGTGATTTTACATGCTTTGAGGTTAATGAATTCGATTTAGGACGTTTTTCGCTCATATTCGTCCTAAGTTATTCAACCTTGAACATCAAGGCACTTTTTGGATGTTTCCCCATGTGGAACGCACGTCAATATGCAAGTAGGTTAAACTCTTGCAGTTTGTTCGTGCATTTATTTGTGAATTTACTTTGGGGAGACAAAAACTGAAGGTCTCGTTTTTTTCAAGCTCAAAGTCTAGTTAAAATACAATTCTCTTCCCGGAGAGGAAAGAGGATTTACTTGTCATCGACCATTTACATCCGGCTATAATAATTCATGTTTGCATGCTTCATTGGGAATAACGAACAACGAAAATGTTCAAAAAAAAGGGAAAACGCAACCACGTAAACGATCTAAATTCCTACACCCACCATTGAGATGTAAACTGATAGTGACTCCATGAATGATGGTAGAAGTTTAAAGGAAGAATAGTAATTGACTGATTGGGAAAATTCGAATTAAAACACAATTGACTGAACAGAGCAAATATCAAACAAAACACAAAGGTGACTAGGGATGGCAAATGGGAAACCTGAAACAATATTTCCCCCAAATGGGTCGAGGGGGATCATTCATTAAAATTTATTGATTTGGTCAGATTCTCGAGATCAGCACAACGTGCGGAGGATATAGCGGCGAATCTATGGAAACCCACCCAGTACCAGCGGAAAGAATTTATTGTTTGTTACGTTGGTTATACTCTATTAATGAGTCAAACCGTTCCGCCTTACTCTCGGCTCAGTTTATCATGATAAATAAATCCATTTTTCAGCAGTATGCAACACTTGAGATACACTAAAGTGTTTATAGAACTTAGAAATTTTCGGTTCCTTTGAAAAACACGGACAAACAAGCTCAGTTGTTCATAATCATTTCCATATATCAAAGAATACACTACTGATAAGGGGATGATTGTCTTTGGGTTGGAAAAATTCACTACGAGAATCGGTTTTGTTTTGAGATTTACAATGATAACAATTATTCGTTCATTCATCCGCTCTTCCAGATCGCTCGAGTTTTGGAATGTGCGCATGGAATGGTGCTATGGAGCTTAATTATCGATGTATGTTGTGATACATTGGCATGATTGCGAACAACTAGATATACACTTATGAACCACCATGTTCTTTGAAGTATTATTACCGATATTTTTTTCAAATTTCTCACCGTTATATTGCTAAGCTGCTTTTTTCAGTTTGAATTGGACGATTTTGATTTTGGTGACAAGGTTTCACCATTCCGGTCATTATGGCGCTGTACGGAATTGAATGAGCTTGGCGTTATCTCATGTTTGTCAAAACGAAACGCAGTGGTTTCATATGTAGCAGTTCGAGTAAGGAAGTAGATTTTTTTTAATTTCAAATATTGCCACAGAATCAAGATATATTTTTTACACTAAAATATTTTGATAAGTCCAAAGGACTCGTGAAAATATAAAAACATCTATGTATCAAATATGTACAGAACAAACATCGCGGTTCCTGCTCTCCCTCTCTCTCTCCCTCTCATATTACATGAGAATTGCTTGACACCGGTATCTACCGGAAAAAGGGACGTGGTTTGTTCCCCGATTAGACAAATTATTCTCGACCCTCTCAACTAACCTGAACCTGAGACGTGCAAAGATGAAAACATTAGAAAAATAATTAGTTACTATCTACTGGTTTTCATTATCTTTCTTTTTATCTCAACTTCCTTTTTATTGAATATGCAAATAACTCTCAGGGAGGGAAAGTGGCCAATCAAAGGGTGTCCTGGATCGTCACTGCACCATTCTCAAAGCTCAGGGAACAACGCGATCTCTGTGCCGTCTTAAATGGAGTAATGGAAATTGAGTCCACTGATGGGATGAGTTCGTCTGTTATGCTGCCTTTGAGCTTCACGCATTTACAGCTGGCGTCCCCTCTGCACTCATTGGGTAGTATTTAGTGGTTGTTTCTATCATGCTCCATTCCGGATGTGCATCTATCAGCCTTTTTGTGGTTGGTGACTGAATTGTGCCAACTTCGGTAAAATCTTTCTTATAGTGCCTACTTATGTACATTTCACAATATTACTTTCACAATGAAGAAGAAGAAATGAAGGTTTATCTGGACACTGTAATAACATCGAATTTAGGGCGCAGTCAGACAGACAATATGGCTTTTTCATGTGAAATCACCATGTTTTAATTTCGAACGACAATCGTAGTGAAAGTTTGCCTGATTCAAATGCGAAACACTGTGGACAAGGGCACGTGCGATCGCCATGGAAATCCCAGTCAGCTACTTTTCTTTCCTGAGCACGTAAGTTCTTTTGATCGCTATGGCGCTCCTCATAAATGCTTAGTTTCACTCCTGAGTTTTGTGTGAATGTGTTTGACAAAAGTTCGCGATGTGTATATATATATATATATACATAAATATATATATGTGTGTGTGTGTGTGTGGTTGTTTGATCATGTGTAAGCTCAGATGTTCACTGACCTCCTGAGTGGGAAGCTATCAGTGCTACGCAAAATGCGCACTATTACACACTATTGTTATACTTGACAATACCACACAACTGAATAGCCTGACGTTTTTTTACCGGTATTAATGTGACCGGTGGCCTAAAACGAGCACAACATTTGAGGGATCTTCACTGGCCTTCCATTATCCTACCAATCCTACCGGTAGACACGTATAAGGCAAAGTACCGTATGGTCGTTGTCCTTTGGTCCACGTGACTTGAACAACATGGCGAATGGAATGAACGAGATCGAGGTGTGGTGTGATTCCTACCTTCATACAATTACACGTTGATGCGGGCAGAACCTCGAACGCAGAAAGACGCATGTCAAGCGGACACAGCACTGTTTATATTCTGTTATCGCTTATTCTCAGCTGATCAACTACTTTTTATGGTATCACAGACGAGCAAATTTGATGGAAATTGCTTTTTTCGTAAAAACGTAAATGTATTTTTTCTAAACAGCGCAAAAGTACTGTGTAGTTTTTAGTAGACAAACGGCTGCAGCCTAAACTCTATTGGGTCCGCAAAAATTCATCCATAACGGGATGTACCACAATTTGTACCTAATATGAAACACAAATTACAAAGGCTGAATTATGTGGCGAGATAAAGGAATGTCTGGGAATGTTCTCTCTTTCAGTGAAGACACGTTCTCGTATGAATGAAGAAAAAGTTTGAACGAAAATCGAAAGAGATTTTACAGAAACCAGCATTCAACTACCCGTGTTGAGATTTATAAGAAAACAAGCTACCAATGACATTAGCGGGAAACAGAAAGCAATTTTGAAATTCAAATTTGATTCCGCTGCACAAATCCTTGAAATTAAAATATTGAGAAGCTTTTGCAAATATTTGTTTTATACCATCATTCTGATAATTCGATTCGAGGGCGACTGAATTTCATCGGAACAATAAAACTGCGCGACCTGAATGAAAATAGATTTAATCGTAAATCCCCGAAGAGGCTGTCAGAAAATCTTTCTCCAACGTCACGCATTAAACGAGCTCAGGACAGCAACGATCAAATTAGCACGAACAACAGCTCGAAGTAGACATTTTGCATGACTCGTTATAGTCATTTGATTTTCAGAATCGTCATGTACGTAAGGTTCCATGTAATTCTGACCAATCCGCAGGGTTGTGGAATCCACACAAGGAAGGAGCGAACAAAAAGCAAACGACGCCGACTTATATTGTGCAGAGATAATGTTATAAATCTCGTTGGTTTTCGTTTTACATGAAGTTCCCCTTGTTGGCAAGATAGCCACAAAATTTCAGATGAAATTTACTTTATTGTTCGAAATGTCAGTATCTTACTTCCGCTTTAGAGACGTAAGTTACTCGGCAGTGTTGGGCAAAATCACAAACGATCCCTCTAAGCAGGGTGAACGGGTCGGCGTTTTGTTGAGCTGACAGGATCAATCGATAATCAAAGCAAATCCAATGTCATCTACAGATTCGGTACCGCATCATTACCGTCCAATGTAACTGATATCTAAACTTTTCCCTCCATGGGAAAGAAATTCCTTGATCCTGGCCCTACTATGCTCGCTACATTCTCGGTTCTCAAAAACGTTGGCCGCACTGAAGCCTATTATATCCCAACCCACTTTTGTATCATGAGCCCGGTGAATCCATGTCCGTGCATTCTCGGACGAATCACCGGCTAACGGCAATGAAGCTACAGTTCTCGTTCTTCGGTTGCGCCCAAATGCATAAGGTGGTGAACTCCAATTTAGGCGTTGCGTAGTTCGCATTTTTGATCGCTGCCATCCCAATTGAAACAAACAAAATAGTTTGTTTCCCCTTGAATCCACCGTGAACCATCAAGTTTCAAATGATAGCTCATTGCTTGTTTGGTAGGCTGTTCAAGAACTCTAAGAGTCATGCTGGCGGTTGTACAAGTTGGCATACCAGAAATGTGTTAAAGTGCGGCTTTTTAATCTGTGTAATTGGTTGACCTGAAAAGTTCCTCAACAGGTTTGCCGACTTGTGCAAACGCGAACTTGATAAAACAACTAGCTATTAGTTTTCAGACAAAGACTTTAACTCTTTGTTCTACGAGTTCAAAGTTAACCGAACCGCTCGGTAAAGTTCAGTGGAAGGCAACGGAATCGTGCAGTCTGTAGTGACAAAATGTCAAGAAATTTCGACAAGTAACTACGAAAAACATGGAAAACGTTCTTTGTGGCATTGAAAATAAAATCCAATAAGCGGAACCAGTGAAGCAGATAAAGGAATCAAACAATATTGAAGCCTATGCGAAATACAAAAAATGAATTCCGCTTCTTGTCCGTTAGCTCACGAACATTAGCATGAGTCTATTTCAGTTATCTGTCACTACTTTACTGCTTTTGCTGATATTATTTTGAACTGTGGAGGTAATGCTGTATTGCTCCGATAGTCCGCCCATCCAGTTTAGATCTACCTGGCCTATTCACAAGCGTGGATATAGATGCACAGATGGGTTCACTTCTCCCGGCGGTATTTTGGAGAAAGACACTCTATTTCAATAGAAGAAAATTAAAGCCTGTTTTGGGGGGAGTGTTATCTTTTCGCTAATCGGTGAAGGAATTGATGCCTGTGTCAAAAATCCATGAGAGAAGGCCAAATTCTCATAGAAATCGTACTAATGTTAAGGTGGCCTCTCACGTTTATCCGTTTATAAACTAATGTTATATTTTACTGGCTCAAAAGTGATTTGAGTTCTAGGACCTTCATTCAAACATCTGCATCGCTCCACATTCATATAACCCACATGCTTGAATTGTGTCTGTTGGAGTTTTATTCAATAGCATACCCATTGACCTGATTCCTTGTCCTCCAGAACGCTGCCTGCGTTCGTTTTGTCCCGGGTACGAGTGATTACCAGTCATTCCCCCTACGAGGAAGAACGGTTTTTCTACTTCCTACTGACTGGGTTAAGAGTCCGATCGTGGTCGAGGGAAGACACAAGATTGTTTCATATTTGTAAGTCTGAACATAGGGATTGGAACAAGTGACATAAAACTCCGCCACATTTTTGTAGAAATCTCTTTTGCATCCTCGCCGGCACACATATTCATTGCACAGGATTTGACAGCCAGCAATCAAATTTAGAAGTTAAAACAGTTTCTCTCAAGATTTTTTATTTTCCAATGAAAAAATCATTATTTTTGTCGATTGCATTTTGGCTGCGAAGATCCATGTTCAACCTATATGCTTATTTGTGAGGTCGTCCGTACGTTCCACTAGGCCTATACCGTTGGTTGGTTTCACGTAGAAAATGAACCACGTGTGATACGTTTAGGTTCCCTTCAATCATCATCCCACTGCGTTTATCTGAACAACAGTGATACTTCCATCCTCAGTTCGCCAGATTCTTTTACCTCACTCTAGTTGCTCTGTTTCACTAGAAAATATTCCCGAATATTCAGTTGGCGTATGCATTCAAGCGCAAGTACGCATAGACATATGCACATCAAAAATACATACACACATATATACATATATCTATACAAACATAATACATAACATACGGGTTGGAATGTAGTGATGAATCGATTCGATACCTGTGCCGCTTAGTAGAAAGGTATATTTGTGCATATAAATGGCGAAACGTATGTCATACTAATAAAATAGTATCAGTACGCGAATAAATAATTGTTTTTATTACGTGACAGACTGATTTTGTACGATGGATCAACAGTGAAGAAAGCGGAAGTGTGGTGAGCCCTTAAGCACAAAAAACACTACACCAGACAGATTAAATTTTACTTTTCATTGCCATTTCGATATATAACCCGTGTGGTTCACTCCATGTGAAACACTTATCGGTCAACGAGGTCGATACATACATTCTGACATTAATCACACTTCCGAACCGGAAAAGATACAATTTTTCTGTCATCAATTATCCAAAAAGCAAATAAAAGTGAGTCCTGGGCATTGACTGAGGTCGTATTTAGCCATAAAATAAATCAATGAACTCCAGGAAAAGTTGTTCAATCGATTTTACCCTGGAAACTACTCTTGACCGAATTGTTCCGGTACAGACACATTCTTCGATCGATGCGGCATTTGGTTATTGCCCAACGAAATCAACATGACCGGAATGGATATTAGGTCACGTGATGGTCGATTGCAGAGATGAACGAGTGTTTCATTATATACTGCTAACGTGGAATCACTGGGATCAATTCGTGTGATCTGCTGTCAACACGTTGGACTCTCAACCGTGTGTTCTTGTTAGAGCCATCCGAAGCTCCAAGGGGAAAGCCGACGATTTCCAAAATACCGTAGGTAAACGATGTGGTTTCCCCTGACTTTTTGGTATGATAAGAGTTAACAGCAATCGATAAATCACTTTATTAACAGATCTACTTGTGTTCTTCCGTGAAGTTCATTACCTGACTACATGTACATTTTCAGTATTGACGGACTTTGAAAGCAACCAGGTGAAAACAACCATACACCACTGATCCGTAGCTTTACACCTCACATTTCGCTTGCTCTTTGCGTGAGAAAATTCATCATGAAATCGAAGCAAAGCCCCCTGTACTCTAACCTAACACGTAGTCATGTTCATGATGTTTCAGACCAATTTGTAATTTAAAGGCTAGCATCGATATGATCGAGTTGTGGTGCCCATAGCAAACTTGCAATGGGGATTTGTGTGATATCCTGTATCGGGAAAAGTAAAATATGGTCTGATCAATTGCCCGGTGATCAAGTACGTAGTCTGCTTGCGTGCTATCGATGAGGTCCCGGGTGCAATTCTCAATCGGGTCGATGGATCTGGGCACTGTTGGTGAAACCCGACCAGACCGAAACAGTAGTCCGGTGTTTCCATTTTTGCACTCCATGGTTCAATTGTTCTATACACGAATGATATACACTAAATAATAATTTAACCCTATTGTTTTTAGTTTCGTCGAATTATTGTTCTACTTTTTGGGTTCATTTATAAAAAACAATGGATAAAAAGGAGTACAGTAATGTGTGGACTTCGGTCTAACTTCGAATGACATTGAGTAGGAAAACTGCTCGACATAATGAAGAGCACTCAACAGCTCTTTCATCAAGGTGGGATTCCAACTGAGCTACAACTGGTCGGTCATCGTCCTCCTGTGTGGGGATTGATTCTAAATTGTACTCAGTTACCACAGGAATACTATGGAGGCAGTGATCGGGACTGACCTGGTTGAACAACCCAGTGTTTGATGATCCAGTCGTCTTAACTCCAGTCGAAGGAAGCACATGATTAGTTGATGGATTGTCAGTGAACTGGATTGTGATGTCTGTATTTTGGCCGGTACCAGGAGACCGCTTCTGCCTATTGGTGAGTGGTACGTGACAGTCCTTATATTTCTCTCTCAAGTGGTATTGATCAATCATATTATGAATGTTCTGTCTCAAGTTTTGCGTCTAGTAAATTCCTGGACATGCTGGTTTATGACACTCGAGTACATGCAGCCAAGAAAAAGTTGCTCTGGCTTTCCTTCTGTTTCATCCTATATTTCTCAGTCCATTCTCGGTTGACCGAAATCTCTCACTCTACAAACGTCTTTTATATATATATATATATATATATATATATATATATATATA
>UZAN01040459.1:23909-48599 GCA_900618425.1 Echinostoma caproni | reverse complement strand
CATCAATGGCAGTAGGCTGGGAGTTTCAGGCGTACAGGATGATCACATCCATGGTGAAAAGACTCTGAGGATTTTGGTTTGTCGGGTTCGGAGAACTGCGAAATCAAAACCTGCATACCTTGAAGGACAATGTCGGTGAAGTTGGAAACGGATTTGGAAATGTTCGAAGATGAACAACAGTAATTCTAGGGTTAGGAAGCTGAGAAATCATGGAAATTATCCCAGTTTGCTGAGTTGCATCGCCAGAATGTCTCGAGGTGAGGGGGAGGTTCAGGGCTGGTAAATCTAATAGAACAAGAAACAATATGGCGATCTGATAAGCCAAGAGGAGGGAGAGCACATATGCATGACAACAAAGAGGTAGTTGAACTGAGAATTAGATTGAGGGTATGGGCACGATCGCCAGCTAGATCATGGGCTGGTGAGGGGAGGTCAACTAGTTGGACCAAAGCGAAATTTTCGGCTTCGCTCCCCAAAGAAGAAAAATTAAATGAATATGTCAACCAATCCTGAATATAAACGTTAAAATTTCCCAAGATGGTAATACAACAGTTGGAGCCGGTTGCAAACAATTGTTTAATGTTCAAAGATGAAAAATCAAAGACGGTGGAGTCACCACTACGGGTGGAACGATAAGATACAAAAAATACTTAAAAGAGGGGAATCGGAGCTTCAGCCACATGAGCTGAAATTCATAACTAGAAAAGTCAAGATTTGGTATTATGGAAGTGGCGACTGACTGTTGGTTAAAGGCACTAGCTTTGGGTAGAAAGGAGAAGTGCAAAGTGTAGTTGGATACTGGAAGGTGGATGGTGTCTGGTGAGGGGGAGATTTGTGTTTCAGCCAGAAAAAGGACGAACGGAGAATATTAATAGAAAAACTGGTGAACAAAATCAATATTGCAGCTCCGTGAAACTTGGTGAGGAGGGTGAGTGTGTGTTTTCACTGTGAGTAGACAGAGCGAGCGAGAGAGGGAAAGCGTGCGTGATTCCCTGTTTCCATGTTCATTTTATGTAAAGCAACTTAGTAACAGTGATCCGGAGACTTGGGGTGGCCCCGGTTAATGCAGAACTGCCTACCACTTTACTATTTATACATGTGGGTTATCTCAGCGGATTGAACTACATGCCCAAATTGGCTAATCTACTAGGAATGCACTGTCAGGGAGTAGTTGTTCGGTGAGCACCCTAAGACAGTATAGGTAGTTTGAGCTAAATATACTCTACCGAAATGTTTTTTTTAACATGGCACCTCATCGGTTTGGCTCAGTGGTACTCAGCTTCTTTTTAATGGTTATCAATCACTATTCATGGTTCCTAGTTGAATCAACTGCATAGATTGAAGAAAATTTCTTGGGAGGAGAATATCCTCATATTAACTCAATTTGGTCTTTCCGTAGCCGAAACCGAGATTCTTGACCACTGGGTTGTTGGCCACAAACCTGTCCGATTTAATCCGAGCAGGTGCTCCTGGTTACGTGACCTACGATCAGGACAACTAGCCATTTCAGTTGACGGTAAACGCGGCTACACACACAAACAGACAGACACAACCAGGTGGAATTTCGTTTGTGCTAGACAGATTCACGTGTCAGAATTTATACATGGCATGTGTTCAGCAGTAAAGGCAGGAGTACGTTTGATGATCATCTCAAAACAGTCTCAATTTTGAGAGCACAATTGTCATCTGAGAGCTATTGATTCCTGTACGAGGCGCTGGTAAGACCCAAACTGGGCAACTGTTTTCATTTTTGGTAGAATTCCTGACTAAAATAAATCGGTGCATTGAGAGTGTACGAGGGAAAATGGTGATGAAAAAGGCTGATGCATTTTTGCTTGATGAGTAGCGGAAGGATCGAGATGATGACAGAGGTAGTACGACCTTCAAGATAATTAAGGAACTGCTGGAGAAAACCGCTAAATAATCATTTTATCAAACTCTGATCGAAAAGCGATACAAAGGAGGGAACAGAGTCTGAAGTTCATCAAACTCTGAGATCGGACTGGACTATCATTCCACATTGCTCTATGTTCATTTATTATCCATAATGTAATATACATTGAGTATAAGCTATCATTTTGGGGGATTTTCCATCTTACTCGACCAGTTCCGATATGCATTCTGGATGAATTTTTCTTCTTAAGACATCAAAGTCATCTAAGCTCTGATGGGTCTTTTCACGGACATTCTTCATCCGACCCCGTTACTCCCTCACAAGATCAGATGAAATTCGTACCGGCGCGTATCGGGAACTGTTTCATCCAAATCAGCTGATCAGTGGAAAGGAGGATGCCGCGAGTAACTTTGCTCGTGGACGATACACAAAAACCAGTGAGATGTTACCTTTAGTCAGTGATCAGACTCGTCGATTGACCGAGCAGTGCGATGGCCTACAAGGATTTCTTATTTTTCAAGCATTCGGTGGCGGTACAGGATCCGGATTTGCCAGCAGTGTCATGCAACGTCTCAGCCGAGATTATGGGAAGCGGGTGAAGCTGCAATTCTCCATATATCCAGCTCCACGTATCTCACCGGTGATTGTGGAGCCATACAATGCAGTCTTGATGACTCATGCCACACTGGAACACAGTGATTGTTCATTTCTCTTCGACAACGAAGCTATCTACGATATTTGTCGGTAAGTTAACTTCAAGGTTTGTCAGGAAAGCTGCATCCTCAGTATCGCCATTCAAGTAAAGTAAAGTCAATAAACGCTTTATACACCCAAGGGGTGAATTTTCAGCAATTTATGATTTTACAGTGGACAGATAAAACCAATTGCAAACAAAAAAGACAACACAAGAAATTCCACACTTTAGTAAATGAGAGAAAAAAGTTTTGTTCCATGAGGTGGGTGAGAATGTTCTGACGATTAACCAATAACAAAACAAGGTATAGAGTTACACTGTTTCTATATGTGGAAGTATGCGCAGGAAGGAGTTGACATTTGGAGCTAGTTCGAGATTCCACGGAGCTCTGGCGATATCTTGGTGCAGACAGTGCCCTTGATCACGTGTTGTCCTGTCAACGAAGGTATCAGATGCGTCAAGATGCTTAGAAATAAAGACATCAATTGAAGCAACTCTATCATTTTCACTGTAGTGGGACAAAAGTTAAAGGGCTGTCAAAAGTGAAGTGATCTTTTACTTTCGGTTCAGAGACAAAGATCGGGGAGCAGTATAGCCAGTGTGGAAGAATGGAAGACTGCAGACATTTAGCAACTTAAGGATAAGATTTTGTGGTACGGCCCTGTTTCCTGAGCCTGTAAGCATAAAAAGACAGTTTTCGAACTTTGTGAAAACGCTGAGTATATGAGCAAATCAGAACAGGTAGTGGGTTAGGGTGACAGACAAATTTGGGAATGCTTTTTTTGTTCACTCTAAGATCGAGGAGATCAATTACTAGTTAAAGACAATGGGGACCATTTTTGAGACTAAATGGAACTTCAAGAGATCGGGTCTCAGATCAATCGTGAAGTTCATTAAGGATATCTTGGAGAGGTCGAAAACTGTCTGAAATAAGGGATGGACAACCAATCCTAATATCATCAGCATACTTGCATTCAATAAAGTTGCTGGGATTAGGAACATTTTGTATATACATAGAAAATAAGAAAGAGCACAAAATTGCACCTCGAAAACACCGGGTTCACTGTTAACAGAAGAAGACTGTACCGCATTCAGTGAAGTAAACTGGGTCCTACAAGAGAAGTAGTCGATTAGTACATTCAATACTTCAGGTGTGAGATCACTCTCAGAAAATACGTTCAATAAGCACTCATCAGTCAAAAGAACCAAAGGCGTTCACATAATCAAGAAAAGTTAAACAAGTGGTACCCGCACCTTTGTCTAAGACGGAAGCAATGGAATGAACAATATGGGCAAGGCATGAAGTGTGGACAGATGGGGTTTATAAGCAAATTGTAAAGGATCATGGGAGTTAAAAAGTAGTATCATGCGGTGCAATAAAATATTTTCAAAGGCCTTCAGCATCACATATGTGCAGGCCATTGAACAGTACTTTGACGATCCTTTCTTTAAGATGGGTCTGATCCGGGCTGACCTACAACGATCGCGGGTCGTTCCGGATGACAAACTGAACAATTCAGCAATAGGTGTTGCGAGCTGGTAGGCGCAACCTTTCAACCAATGAGGTACTAATCAGTCGGGACCATGAGCTTTGTTGGCCTTGAGTTCCATCCAGACTTAGAGAACCTCGTCCGGAGAAACACAGTATATTGTCTCATGGGTAGGAAAAGGAGGTTGGCAGGAGCTAGATGAAGGTACAGGAGCAAATTGGCGATTAAGTGCCTCAACGTCGGGAAAAGAACTGATACCTGAGCCACAGAGTTTCCGCAGAGTAGTCCACATCTCAGGACAGCTTTTATTACCCAAAACAGTCCCAACCTACATTCCAATCTGGCGTCTTACTTCAGTTCTAATCAGCACAGAGAGCTCTTTGACACTGTTACGCCTGCCGGTCATGTAGGCCGTTTCTTTAGCCCGAAAGAGTCGCTTGAGGAGAGATGAGGAAAACCTAGTGGTTCGAATATAAATAGATTCAATAGGGCAACACTGGTCATAGAGTAAGTAAATCTAGAGTAGCTAACGGTGCTGCACAAATACTGCTCATTACAAGTGGCGAATTGTGTTACTATAGCAACCGCAAATAGTGTTACGTCAGGGGTGAGTGCATCAGGGGCAATTTATTTTCATGAAGTAAATAAAACAAAGTCTGCTGAGAAAAGGAGGCTAGCAGCGAAAGAAAGTACAATTAATTTTTCCAGTTAAGAAGTTAAACGGTAAGTGAGTGTTATTACACCCACTTTGATTAACGAAAGTAAACACTCCGCCACCTCTGTTGCGGAAGTTCACAATCCGATTGTTCCTGAAAACATAAAAACCGTCCGATCCGATCACAGGATCCTCAATATTTGGGTGTAACCAACTTTCCTGGAGTAAAATGACTCCCACACTTTTGCACTGTGTTCTGATGCAATAGATTTTAGAAGTCATCGATTTTTCCGGCAAAGGAGCGAATGTTACTTGAATAAATGGACGGAATAGTCATTCTGTTGATGGAAATTCGCCTTAGCGCAACCCTCCAGACAGTGCGACGCTTATTATGGTGACGTTGACGTCTATTTCTTGACCGTTTGTACCGATTCTCTTAATGTGACTATCCGATGAACATCTACATCAACAGTATTCCCATTGACTCTTGAGCAGCTAGGTTGCGGGCTTACTAAGGTACAAGTGAACGCGTAGGTCAGAAAAAATCAGATTATAAGATAAAGAGGAATAAAGTGAGCAAATCAAATATTCCACTATGTAAATCGTTTTTATGGCTGAGTGATCGGCCACAAATAACGGCTTTGGTAGCTTTGATCAATATGTTCTGTATATAAGCTGGAAATTAAGGTAGCTAGATAGAAAAACTAACGAACAGACAGACTATTGCAAGCACAACCTAGAAGGAAGACCCTACGACCCCTTTCTGTCTCATCATCTATTACATATGAATCTTGAATCTACACAGAATACTGAGTAAACCACTACATTGACTGAAGTGATCATGACAACGTAGCCTCTAATTCCTGCAGAACCGTGACTTAGTATCATCTTTCAAAACTGTCTCCTGCTGCAAACATCAAATTGTCAGTTCCTCGTGCTTACTGCCGCATGTAAATTACCACTCATGCTTACTTGCAAGATGGCCCACATTTATTTGACACTCAAATCCTGATTTCACGCTTTCAAATCTGTTGCCAATCGTCACTAATGCTATTCTATTCAGAAAACTGATGGCTGCATTCGCTTCGGCAAGTCTGGTTTGAAAGCACAAATAACGATTCAGCTCCTTTACAGCCAGGTTTTCCTTGAGATTTCGTAATTCACTGAAAATCCCCATCGTGACATTGACATAAAGCTATGGTTCCAATCCGAATAAGTGAAGTTATGTGACCAGTTGCTGGGAACGATGCGATCAATTCTGGTATCGAACAGTTACCGTCGTCACGTCGAACAAGAAGTCTCCTTACTGCGAATAAGCAAAATGTGGTATATTACTGGGAGTGTTATTTTGGTGCTTTCAGTGGGATTAAATGTAAATGTACCAGGATCCTGTCATGAAGGCCAGAAAAGTAGTGTCGTGAAAGATGCAATTAAACATGGCTTGATAGAAAAATTCTTTGGAAACAGTGAAATCGATCAAGAGGCGAAATCATGTTTTACTTGATAGTGAACTGATTTTAATCGACCGCAGGTAGAACGGTATAGTTATTTCGTTTGAGACCAGCAAAAGCAGCTGACAAAAATAAAATGAAACATTTTAAACTAAAAGAATTAGAGATAGTGAGAATGACATCTGCTACAACGTCAAACTATGGTATGTTACTTCGATACGAAAATATGCACCAATCGAATTCAATTTGCAGTAGTGAATCAATTTTTCGCAGGAGAATTCGATGAATAGTTTTGGTTTTTTGGGTACAAACGAAGCGTTAGTTACGTCAAGTTGTTCACCTCTTTGTCTTGATAAATACACTGAGCTGTGTAGTGATCGACTGATATTGATGTTTATTGCTGTTCAACTAATTCACAGACGGCTTCACGGACAAAGAACAAACAATTTGTTTGCACCGGAAAAGCTGCTGGCTGCGAGGTGTTTGGCACACTCATGTAGAAATGTGCTCTTGGTGCGAGCAGTTGAGCCTCCCTGATGCGACCGCAAACCTTTTCCATTCAGGATTGAAAAAACTGACATTATACAGATATATAATATACATATATGTAGAGAGAGAGAGTGGAATAATAAATGCAGTCCCACCTGTTCCCACGAGCTTGTGTGCATACAAACGTCGTTTGTATTCTTGTTTGTGAAAAATAATGCATCGGTACGCACAGAAGTAGAATTGCCTAAACTACCTTCAATGGAATGCAGAACCTAACCAAATAGTTTGCAGTACTCTAATTCTTTTTTCTGCGTTCTCACCCAAGGTCATCTGACGCGCCAACCAAAATGCGAAAGAGGGTATAACTTGTTCACCAGGCTTGGCATAACCTCTTTTTCCCTGTATCTCATACTCTCATGTGATAGCAATCTTATGATCTTCTCTTCCCCACCCACTAAACTGTCTACGATTGATTCGTACTTTGAGATTCTAGCATGAAACTGAGATTCTGTTCCTCGATTTCTTTTATTGAGTTGAAAAACAATTCCTTCCGGGTGAAACTTCCTATTTTCCACCCTCAACCGGGCTCGAATCTATGGCACTATGAGTTTCTGTAATGATATTATATTAGGAGGTAAGATTTTGGTTGTGTTTATTGACAATCACCTTTACATTCAGAAATGGAACGGATGGAACGGAACTGTCCATCGCTAAAAGACATGATTAGCATATACGCATATCTTTGGTACAAACTCTACGGCAAGTGAATCCACACATGAGGTCAGATAATATGACGATATCCTCTGCATGACACACGTAATTACTGTGTTATAAATTCCAAACCACACTTTGAACAACGTCCGGTGAATGGCACAAGTGATGTGGCTTCTGTGTGGGAGTGTTCGAGGCGTACGTGAGTCCAATCATCTTAATCTATTACTAGGCAGCTTGTTATGTTTGTTCTTATGCAGTGACCACTCTGACTATCGATCGCTGATGTTTTCGGCCGTGGTGGCCCGCTGGTAACATCAAATTATCACCCCGGGGATGGCTGTTCAAATCCCACCACCATCGTCTGACTTCTCCCATTGAGTGTTGGTGCTGGTGGGCGCTCTTCTGATGACAATCGCAAAGGGACAGCAAATGCTTTGATATTTTTAAGATTCAGTCCAGTCCTGTCTCCAAGCCATGTGAAACAGATGTGTTGTTTTGACAAGGTTTAGGAGAGTTAAATCAGAAGAAACTCGATACCCGAAACGTTATGATTGATGTATTTTATTCCCCGGATAGCTTTAGTTAAAAAGTATGAGTCTCCTGCTCCTTGAACCACTAGGTGGGTGTATGACAGTTATTAACACCGATCAACTTTTGCTTTTCTATACATCTGGCCGTATCTAGCTGTTCTTTGCAGTTTTCCTACAAACTGATTTCATAAGCGTTAGACAAAAATGACGGATTAAAAGAGAGTTATTGTATTTTACTTACGTAAAATAAAGCAACATTTAAATATTTTCTTTCAGGGTAATATAAAATGTATCGTCATTTTTTCACTGTGGCAGATGCAATCGCCAGTGATGGCTAAACAGAGTGTTGTAAAATTTATCAATTCTGTCAGCTCAAACCCTTAACCACCAACTTTCTCTCAAATACTTCGGTTTACCGAATCAAGGAGGAAATTTTACATAGTTTTCTCAACCGTTCTCGACGGTTTTCAATTATACATTGTCATTCCAGACGAAATTTGGACGTGGAACGACCAACATTCACAAATTTAAATCGTCTGATTTGCCATGTGGTGAGCGCTATTACGGCTTCCCTTCGATTTGAAGGATCAATCAATGTCGATCTGACCGAGTTTCAGACAAATTTGGTCCCCTATCCGCGTATTCACTTCCCCCTCACCGCATATGCTCCTGTACTGTCCGCAGAGAAAGCTTATCACGAACAGTTGACGGTTGGTCAGTTGACAAGCGCATGTTTTGAACCTGCCAATCAGATGGTTCAATGTGATCCTCGTCGGGGCAAATATATGGCATGCTGTTTGCTCTACCGTGGTGACGTGTCTCCAAATGATGTTAACTCATCAATTGCTTCAATAAAAACGAAACGAACTATCCGATTTGTGGACTGGTGCCCCACCGGATTCAAGGTAGGCATCAACTATCAACCGCCAACTGTGGTTCCCGGTGGGGATTTAGCCAAAACCTACCGAGCGGTGTGTATGCTGAGTAATTCAACAGCCATTCGACGATCGTGGGCCCGTTTGGATCACAAATTCGATTTGATGTATCATAAACGAGCTTTTGTACACTGGTATGTCGGTGAGGGAATGTCCGAGGACGAATTCAGCAGCGCCCGTGAAGATCTCGCAGCACTTGAACGAGACTATTTGGAGGTTGGTTATGATTCGACGCCAAAAGAAAGTTCGCGCTAAAGTTCATACCTCGTCCGACAAATTAGCGACAGAGCTGATCTGATGCTGCCTTGTTGATTTTGTGGTACACTTAAGACACTTTTGACATATGTCTTCGTGAATCGACGGATGGGTTCTTTTATCCAGCACTGATAAACCTTGAACTCATATTGCTTATGTGACAGAAATGAAAAGATACCTTTACTTCTATTTAATGCAGGAACGCTTTTCCTGAAAACATGTACGGAATATTTCCGTCCAAACATAATTCAATGATAATCTGCTCTTGGTTACCTGAAAACTGTCGTCAAATTTTACTTATTACAACCTGCCAGTAATGTTTCTGTATCCCTTCATCAAATTTATATTTTCTTAGACATCTAAGTTATCTGAGCCAAAGGAAATACATCTGCTTATGCACATAATGAGGTTTGTATTATTATTACGAAGTGTAATAAATCTGTTAGGAAATTACATATAAGGAACAGTTAACCAGATTACCCTGTTTTAAGCAGCATTATAAACTTAGATCACAAATTGTAATGCATATCGATTCTGACACTCACGCACAATATCTCCCTATCTAAATTCAATAAGAAACTCCGATTTATCGGTTTCGGATAACTACTTTTTCAAGCATTTGAGTATTATTAACAACGAAGCTCATGTAAGTGAGTAATAGATACTGGGGATTGAAGCTGGTGAAAGTTGAGTGATCGGTACTGACACATCCAAATAACCCGACTGGTAGATACCAGGTGTAATAAAGTTTGGTTAAACTAAAACAAATGAGTACATAGCTCACTGAAACAACGAACTTCGTTATAGATTGGAATTACTAATTATCAAAGGTGATGATGTAGGAGTAAACACTGACTAAACCGAGCGGTCATATCGTTTTGGGTTCCTTGTGTTTCAGAGCTCCACCACATCTTTATTTTGTGATAGACAGAATGCATAGTAGAGCCATAAAGGCCATAATCAAAACAAATGCTTTACAACAGAGTCCATCGAGTTTCGTCTAAAACAAAACACGACTGTTAGAAATTTGAAGATACAGATGTTCTGAGCGTGAAGAGATAATAGAATCAAGAATGATGTTTCCCAATTTTGACTATTCGAACGAGAGTGCATGACCAGCGTTGTGAAGCGCTTTGTGTTTTTGCCTAAAGTTGGTCCTCAGTGCTCTTGGATAAACAAAACTGGAGGACCGGATCGATGAAAAACGGAAAATCCCTTGGTAATAGGAGCAGAACAGGGACTGGGGCGGGGTAGTAACTGAATAATTATGGAAAACTGGATGAAAAATAAATCAAGCCACGGATTGGAGAAACAATAATAAATTTACGTGGTGAACGTAGTGGAAAGTAACGCAGAAAATGTAAAATCTCGCTCTAAATGCGGCTAATAATCTTCCATATTGTGGTATGCACTTGACCTTGATTAGAGTGAACATCTGGGCAGAGTTGAGATATCGTTTTGAGTCGAAAAGCTGGAAAACCTTACTGGAAGCAACAAATTCACATTTGGGAATGAGAAGAGACTAAATGGAGGGAGGATAGGCGAAATGGAAACCAAGCCAAACTGTTGGAGCTGCAGAACAAATGAAACCGAAATAGAAATTCAGATAGAGAGCGTGCCAGTCGAACGAGCTTGTGGAGTACAGATATAAAAGGGCTTTATTCCCAGTTGTCATTTCCAATGAGACATTAGTTGCTTGAACAATAACCGAAAGTTGTGAAGTTGTAGTGACTTTTTACGTCAAATCTGAGATTATTCTTACATCTATTACCGTATTTGCTTCTGTCAATCTAACAGGAACGCTGAAGCTTCAACGTACAATTCTCAGAAATGATGAGATACATTTTATTTACTTGAAACGCCGTGTTATCGCGCAAGCGGAATGGAATGAAGGAAGTTGCTTCATTATCTAAGAATTTGTAAACATGTTTCACAGACAGAAAAACACGGCATCAGCGGAGGACACTGTTGGCGGTTCGCATTGTCCGATCAATCCGCAAAACGACTAGAAATCAAATATCAAACATTTGCATCATATTTGAATTGATCGAACTAAAATTTTGGCTCCAGTGTGACTGTGTATGGCAACGGGGTTTACCATCAGTACGACTTTGGAAGCTCTTGAGTATAAAGGGAATGAATTGCTGTTTACCTGTCGCTTTGAGTATGATGAGTGAAAATAGATTTTAAAACATCCCTGAGTATATGACAGTCCTTCTAGTGACAATAATGTTGGCGATTCATCGTATAAAATGGAGGGAAGCACCTTTTGCATGTGAACGCAACTGAGGAAAGAGATGATGTGTTATTCGACAATTCATTCCAGAATGCATGCACTTTAAAATTCAGTCCGCACATCAAAATTTTTGGGTTGTGATTCGTCGCGAATCTATTTGACTAACGCCTCTGAGGATGGTAGATTTAGAACGTGCTATCAACTTCCCGGGTAACCCGACCATATAAACAAGTTAATGTCTTAGGTTCTAATCGCTCTGTACACGACGATATTTACCATATAGTTGATTCATGTGCTCCAGTACCCCCAGGGAAATTATATACAGGAGTGGACCGCAAATGTCAGTTTCAGTTACACCAAAATCTCCCGGAAAGCGGTTTTCACAGTCCATCCAAAACTCCGCAAGATCTACCCTTAAAATGCAAACAATGTTGGTGACACCTTCAATCTATTGATGTCATTTTGGTGCCGACCGTGTGCACGACCATGGTTATCGACGTGGAAGCTAAAGACGCTAGTCATACAGAGCGTCACTGATGGTGGTGCATTTGCCGTAACATTTTCATTTTCAGTGTGCATGAAGCTTGTATTCTTTCAAAGGACAGTTGATCGTAATATATAGCTTAAATAAGAAAAAACGGTTTTTTGAAATCTTCCCACTACATAGGAATCCGAAGGACAGAAGAACAAATCAGCTACTGTTTGCTTTCACAATCAAAGAAATGTGCTGGCTCTATCACAGAGATTTTTCACAGATATATTGTTTATTGCGATGCCACTCGTATTTAGATAACCATGTGGGCATCTGAAAGCCTCATTATAGTCACACGCAGAGATCAAAATAAGTAAGAGCATAATACTGAAATCATCTGCGATATATGTACATTGGTTTACGTACAACATGTTTTCCACTGTTTTATTTGTGTCCAACCGACCTGCTGCTCGTTGCTACATTGAAGTAACATAACGATTGCCATCACATGAAACACTCCACATTCACGCTCAACCTTTGGTAGGCGTGTTACCTCGCTACAACGTGGAATTCCAGGGGTATTCTACAGCTGCTCCCAAGACGTTGTGGAATATCGCAGGCTATTTGAATATGCACACACGTGGCACAATTATAGCCTCACTACATACGTCTCTACCATCGAGTACAACGAACTGTTTATGACGTGATCATTGAAATCATTCCACTGGAATTGTGAACGTATCCGTTTCGGGTAACCATCTTTCAGGGCATAGTGTTCGGGTGCTGACGACTAGAAACGTGCACTGAAACGAACATACTCAAAGTGCAGTTTCACCTTTGAATGAAATTACTGAACCCTGTCTTAAAATTCGTGCACTGGTAAAACTTCGGATCATCAAGGGTTTTTTCACCGTGCCACGCGTGATAGTCAGCAGTTAGTGCTGATTAGCGGATTGATTAGGCTTATCAACAGTACACTCGTTTCATTACTAGTGGAGTCAGATCACATGGTTAATGTGGCCGAGGCTTTTCAGCCCCTCTAATTAGTTTGTAGTCGTTTATCTAAAGGGACTGGGAATCATATTTTGGCTACAGCGGAAGCAATAGGAAAGGATAGAAATGTTTTGCGTGTGGTGTGGCGTAAAAGTGAACACAGTCCTGAGTATGACACTGAAAACGTTAGTCATTCAGCGGAAAACATTTTCGGGCGGTCGTACTGCCACACAATCACAACCCGCAGCGTAATGAGAGAGTGCACAGCTCGCGCCCAATTTCATTATCCCGAGTATTCGCGAGAAAATGCAGATCAGTATACCTGAGTTGAGCGTATTTCCGAACTCTTTGTGTATTTGTCTAGACGTACCCATTTGAAGAAGGTAACACGTGTCCACTGATTACTGAGCACTTAATCTAACAAAGCTGGAGAAACAGAGAGGGACAAAAAAGCGAAATCTATTTCAGCTTCTCTGCACGCTTTAAAGGTATATTTTAACTTATACCAAACATGTTTCTTTACCGTGCCATGGTTAACTGTCAGCAGTTAGTGCTAAAGTGAAGCATGCGCACTCACGCACACAAAAATGATGCCGAATACACACACAAAATGCGGAAATATTCACAAGTATGCATTGGTTTAAATCGTCGTTGGATAAATTTCCCTTCCCAACACTTTCTGCACTGTGGCTGCATAACTGTACTTGAATCGTCCATGCAGTTGGCGTCATCGAAAAACTTCTATTTTCGTTCTTTCGATTATCATTTGACGATGACATTTTTGTTTCTTAGTTATCATTACTATTATTACGATTACTATTACTACCAGTATCACTGCGTCACTACTAATACTACTACTTTAAGCACTAATGTTCATGCATGTCAACTGTTGTCATTTTTCCTCTTCTTCCCTACTCAGGTATTGGAGTGCAGTAATGCCAATGAGAAATTAGTCACCGGTCCCGAAAACTCAGTGATTGCACACGCGCACGCGGCTGACTCACGTGACCACTTGCCCTCCGAAAGTGAAGTTAGATTAGTCAGGAATAATTTAGCTGTAGAACAATGAGTAAGCGAGTCCAAAAATATGTACTGTATCGGTATGTATGTTTATAATACTACACAGAACAAGCTGTATTCGTTTGATATTTTCAATATGTAATTCTGCAGTAAACTTATTTTACACACAATATTAATAATAATAATATTGGTGTTGTTGATGAAACGAGTCGTTGAGCGAACAGCTGTTTCTGGGTATTCTTAGTCATGCATGCACTTATTTTCGATGTGCAAGAATGCTCACAAAATGATATATATTGACTTAATTTAACGTCATTATTCGGAGGCAGATATAAGTGTGTATGTGTGCGTTAATTTGTGTATGTATGTCTGTATGTATTTATGTATGTGTGTAAGAATCTTCAACGTGTTAGTTGAGGGGCTCTCGCAGTGATCCCGCCAACTACCGCCCTGTGACACTTCTTCCCATACTGTCTAAAGTCGTGGTAGTTGTTGTGGCAGATCTGTTGATGGGTATCTGAAGAAGCATGAGCTTTTTTCTCCAAATCAGAACGGATTTCGGCGCAAGCGTTAGTGCACCACAAATCTACTTTTTGCACGAGATGAGCGGGCAAAATCTGTCGATGCAGGCCAGCCATTGGATATAGTTTATTTGGATTTCTCCAAAGCCTTTGGTCGAGTAAAACACCAATTTCTACTACGAAAACTCTACAACTTCGGATTAAGAGGTTTAGTTCTGTACCAGATCAAAGGATTTCTCCGACAACGAAATATGTCAGTTCGTGTTGGTGATTCGTTATCAGAGCCTATCACCGCTGCCCGAGGGGTTTCTCAAGGATCTGTACTGGGCCTCGGCTCTTTATGGCATTTAAAAACGACCTGCCACATGTCCTTTGGCCTGATACACTGCTATTTGAGGACGACGCTAAGATCTGGAGAGCTTTACCACATCCAGAGGATTATATAGCACTCCAACAAACGATCAATGCAACCCACCGATGGTCAGTCACCAATGACATCGAGTTCAACGTTTCCAAATGCTGAGTCATTTTCATGCGGCATAAGACTCGTTTCTCCTACATTCTGGGGAACCAAATACTACCGCATGCCATTGATGAAAGGGATTTGGGAGTTATAGTACAGGAGGACGTAGGATGTTCCACACACTGTGCCAGAGCATCATCTATGGCTCTAAAGCAAGTGGGACTACTCAGACGTATTTTCGGGCAGTTCGAAAGAGCACTGTTCCCACGCTTGTTATCAGCGTTCGTTCGGCTACACACGGAGTACCCCGTTCAAGTATGGAATCCATGGTTAAACTGCGACAGAAAGGCTTTAGAACGTCCGCAAAGGCTGGCAACAAAATTGGTGAAAGGTCTGTATAACAGGAAATGTTCCGAAAGACTGCAAATATCGGGACTCTAGCCATCTCAATACCGCCGACTTCGGGGGACCTAATCTTAGCATACCATATACTGCATCAGTACAACCACCCCTGCCGTTCTATGCGAACTTTATCTCGAAATAATCGCCTCAGGGAACATCCACTAAAGGTAGAGACGCAGAACAGTCACCTTGATTGCCGGCATCACTCATTTGCAGTCAGTGTGCGGCGTATGGAATCCTCTTCCATGCGATGTAGTGTGTGCTCCTACAGTTGAACTATTTCAATCGCAAAACATTGGAACACTTAGAATTTTGACACCCGTGAGTGATCATACATATTGTTATTATTATTATTTTCTCTTTGTGAAGTTATTCAACATGTTCTGTAAAAATCCTGACAAAACTTTGGTATTAGCTTTGACCTTTCATCCCTTGGGTTAAGTGACACTTCACGTTCTGTCTTGGTTTTTATTGTTTTTCGGCCAAGGCAATTGGAGCGAGTGAACCAGTCTTTTTTAGGCACACCGGTTCGAGTCTAGTAAGCGAATGATGATCTCCTGGACCACAGCTAGTGTCCGAACTCGGGTCGCATTCGATCGATTGAGTATTGATGATGGGAAAGTCATTACGCGCACAAAGCAGCGGTATTTATTTTGAATCAGATCGTTTGGATGCCTATTACAAAATAAACTCTGTGAAAATATGCGGAGGCATTTCTCTAAGATTATGGAATGTTGTCAACTTCGACTGTTATTATTAGGTAAAAAGCTGTAGATTACCATTTATTCACGTTCGGTATGAAATGTTTGATACATGTTTCAGTTAAGGACCTTCGTACACTGAAAACAGTTTTCATATCAGTGTGTGGATCCCATATGAGAAATTAATTTAGCAGCTGCAAATGGCATGTTTAACACCCAAAGTATTGCAAAAAATTCATAAGCTAACACGATATTATAGTACCGAATGTAAAACGCATCACTGTTCCTTCGTCTGTACTTAAGATAAAGTACAAACCGGAGATTGTGCGATTGTCACCAGCTGGAACTCAAGCCAGCTGCCTGTCTACTGCAAATGTTCATGTCTAATGATGGGACCACGTCCCTGTGCGTACATAATTGAAAATACGAATTATGTGAGGCGAGAACATTCTAGTATTCTTGCTTGACGGTATCCCAATTTTTATGTGAACACTTGTTTTTGCTTACTTCAATCATTCAGGAATATATCATTTACCTTGGTGTGCATCTTTAAGGACAGTTTTTCGCTTTTGAGGTGAAAAAAGATCTGCTTTAAGGGAGAAACACAGTTCTCATGATATTTTGTAGCTGAAGCAGTCTTGAACGTCAAGAAGTGCTCAAATAGTGCACACTGGAATGTTCTTAAATGACAAATTCCATCCTTAGAACTTAGGTGAGTGGGGATTTCTTTGAATGGATGAATATTGACACCCACAACTTGATCGAGGAACTTTATATTCTGCCCACAAAGAAGCCTAGCCGCATACAACGGGGATATGTTAATTTTGATCTTACGAATATGGCAATTACATACGGAATCAAACCGTACCGGTCAGAACAGAAAGATACTTAAATTCTACGGTTTTAGGCGACATGTATGGCTGTTCATGTTGCCTTGATAATGCTTTTATCGGAGAAGATATCAATCTCCGATGGTGTATGATCAACGCTTTAACTGAAAGGAATGAATCGATGACAAACGTAATGTTCTTTGCCAAATGGAATGACCAAAGCCAAAAGCGATATGTGCAGGGTAACTCATGAACTGGTTACAGTAGGAAATCTGTTGAGAAAGTTGTCGAAAACAACCAAACTTGGCTTTGACAAGTGAAAGTTCGCTGAATTCGTGAGTAATCTAGTCTAAAGACTGGAAAATATTGACTACTGCCTAAAATGAGAGTAAAAAACCTTCGATGGTTCAGTATCACCGTGTCCAGAACAGAAGTACTTCGGGTGAGATCGGGTAATTCAGAAATGGTCGTTCTCCAAGTAAACCACAAGTAACCTAGTTAAGTGATCAAAACAGTCATCGAAGGAGGGCTTCGAGCAATGTTTAAAATCAACTACCGATAGACATTGCACCACGTGCTTCAGTGCACACGAGTACCATTCAGTTCTTGGCAGCCTTCTAGAAGGGTCAGTAAATATCTGGTTTCACGAATAACATTGAAATGGACAAATCTAAGCTTGGGACAGCTCGCAGAAGAGAAACAGGCTGACCACATCACTTTTCTCTCAAGCTTTCGCTAGTTCCACACTTGGTGTCGGATCATGACTTTTGAGATTCCCTCTGCTCAAAACGGAGATCTGATCATACTGTCTTGGACCTTTCGCAATCTCCCTGAGGAACGGATGTTGAATAAGTGTAAGCTCCTCTATCCGCCCAACCCCTCCCCCTGCAAAAAACTTTAAGCAACAAAAGAAATTTCAAAGTCAAAATAAATTTCTTACCAGTGAGCTGACAGCACCTAGACTTCCAAAATTTACTGCCCACTCTACAAATGTTAACAAATTGTGGAGTCACTTCGGTTACAAATGGCTAGTATGCTTGTTTGAAGACCCGGGTTTGATCCTGAGTCGGATGGGTGGATGTGCACTGCTGATGAGACCCAACAAAATCGAAACAGCTGTCCAATGCTTCCTAGCTTTTCAGATTTAGCAAATGTGCTTGACTGGACACAAATTTATTTTCTGTCTAATGGCAAGATGGTATTCGGTCACCGTTTATTTTAAAGCGGATGGTTTATTTGTAGCATAAAACCGTAATTTTTTCTTGATATATCTCTCGTACTTTACACCTTCAAGATTACAATGATTGGTGGATTAGAAAAAAGATTTCGTCCTATCACAAAGGGGCCATGTAGAGAACAAATTATTTCGAATGCTGGCATTTATTTTCCCTTTATTCATACACTTCGGAATCAAGTATCATCATACAGCAGCTGATACTATCATCTTTTTTCACTTTGCCGATGTTCACAAGCAAGGGGGGAGTCACGCCGTACCGGTCTGTGTACCAGACTTGCTATGCCGTATTTTAGAGTATTGATCAATTATCATGCTATTTGCAGCAGATTTTTCATTAAACACTGGTTACAGATTTGTCGCATGTACAAAAGGAAGATATGTTTACATATTCCACTAATCGAATCAAATGCTCCAATACAATCATATAACATATAATAAAGTTCATTAAGTTTCCCACTAAATCATAACCCTGGAGGGATGAGCGAGGACCGATGCTCGCAACGGGCTCACAATGATGGGTTGTGCAATATCGTGTATATTGCAAATGAAAAACGATCTGCTCAGCTGTCCGATGGCCGAGTGGGTAGTTTGCTTGCGTCCTAACTGCGGGGTCCCGGGTTATATCCTCAGTCGGGTCGATTGATTCGCACTGCTGATGAGACCCAACCAGATCGAGGCAGTTGTCCAGTGCTTCCTAGCTTTTAAGCTCAGGCCTCATTTACAAGATAAATTCATCATATAATCGAATCTAATTCTCCATTACCCTAATAAAGAACAAATAGCCAGGTGATGAAAGTTTCCAACCGAATCATATCCCTGGAGGCTGGTGCTGAGATGTGCGAGGTGAGATGCCAACATTAAGCTCGCAAAGATGGACTTGTGCTACTATCGTGTATAGTGACAATGAGAGGCGGTGACCTATCAGCTGCCCGGTGGTCCAATGCGTAGTATGCTTGCGATCTACCTTGGAGGTTCTGGGTTTAAGCTTCAGTTGGACGAATGGATTTGTACACTGTTGAAGACACAACCAAATCGAATAAGGTGTCCAGCGTTTCTGAGTGTCCCATTTCACGCCTCATTTAAATGAAAGATTGATCATATAAAGTCAAACAAAATCCTCCACTACTAACATACTTTCATTTTCATTTACATTTGCTGGCAAAACAGGGACGTGGAATAGATATAAGCTCATGAATTTGTCTGACCATCCTTCAGAGTTCATCTTCGTCATCTTCATTAAATAAAAAAACTCAGCAAAAGTTAGATTCAAGTTTCCCTCTCATTAAGGTCAAACAGTGTTCACTAAGCCTGTATACGGCATTCAGAAACCAACTTGTTTTGTGGAAGATGTGTTTGGCCGTGGTGTCAAGCATATCACACCACTGGTAATCCATATTCTCACGAGGGGAGTGGGAGGGCAATATAAACCTTGCAAATATACTTCTCATATGATGTTGTATGAAAACCACATATTTTTTATATTGCCGGTTTCTTCACTTGCGTTTCTCAGATCAATAGTTCATTACCTTGACTGACTTAAAATTTTCTCTATCTCAGATTTTCGCCGTCTTTGGTTGATTTCTCTTGATTATACTGTTTGATTGAAACCGAAGCATACTTGCTGTTGCTGAACGTCTTCAATTTATCTCTGACTACATCTTAAATCAGTTATTACACGGTAAATAAATAAATGTCCTTTTCCTTCCTATTTTATTTCTTGAAAATACAAATGTACAGTTAACTTTCAGGAACTGGGCTGCGGCCATACAAAGGCTGCAATCGATATGTATGAACACGATATTTGAAAAACGTGGTTATAATGGCCAAAAATCTGTTATCACAGACTTCTGTCTGGTAAAATCTTATCGTTTTGAGAGAAAACTAACAGATGATAACACGCAGCGATCTTTTGTCGCTTTGCTTAGATAAATTTGTGATATTTCAACTCACTACCTCAATAAACCGATTCTTCAATTCAAATGATACCAGTATTTGTCTGCACTGGTGAAAATTCACTGAGAAATAATTTCATTCATAAATCGTACCAACAATGTCAAAAAAACGATAAGAGTAATATTATTATCATTATTACTTTATCCTTAGCTTTCAGACGAGGACAATCACACGGGCAATTTTTGGGAACGTGACGGGAATCAATCATGGGTCTGTTAAGAGACCCCAGGAATTGAGAGATTTGGGCTCCGATGATAGAATTTGAAAGTTTAAACATGTGTGATGTTGACCCTATACTGCGTATCCATCGTCCCTGTTGGTAATCAGAAAAAATGGATTTGACGAGGCAACGAGACAGAACTATTTTTAGTGCATAAAGATATAGATATTTGTGTATGATCAGATGGAAAGCTGGACAAGGGTCTAGGTTGCCTTGAGTAATGAGTAATGGGAAGTGGGAAACGATTGAAAAACTGATCGAAATTGGGTGGTGCGGTAAAGGAAACGTCCCAACTGGATCAAAGTGCCTAAGATAATAAAAAACTGCCAGCCGTCCTGGGACAGGTTGATTCACCAAACGCTTCGTCAAACAGTAATCAATCCACCAATCAGATTAGCACATTTGTGTGTCGGTGTGTGTACGCACGCCGATATATATACTCACAAACGATCATACCGATGACTCATTTCATCTAATCCATGTGCATTTTGTAAATCTTCTCGTAGTTCTATTTTTTCGCTTGCATACAAATGTAACCGTTGTGTGCCTACGCTGCATTATTCTGTCTTTCGTGTTTATATACGGTGTAACACTCGATCCACCCACCACAAACACCAACCGATCTGACTAGCGTAACGTGAAATCCTCGTCCGGCAAGTGTGTGCATGATCCGCTCAAAGGGCTTGACTGCACTTTCCTCGGCATGTTTTGCTTTACCAAGCGAGGCATCAGACAAATATGAACGTAACAGGACCTATGTCTCGCGAAAAGCAAGAGGAATTCGCAAACCAACTGATGCTCATTATATAACATAAAATATCAATTTGCAATCACTAACTGACCGAGTGAGAGGGAAATTTGATCAATAAAAATGTAAAGTCTTTATTTGCCGTTGTAGAATCTTGGGATAAAATATGGATAAACAATAACTAGAACAGCGTTCGATTAGTCAAGACGTACAGAACATCAAGATTAATGATGATGCACCAACCAAGAATCAAGTACGTCATTAATCGATTTAGAAACAAGAAACAGATGATCTATTGGTTCTACTGAATAGCACCGGTAGAAGACCCACGCAAGTCACAGGGCAGTTTCGGTTTAAATTCTCATACAACAAAGGAACCATACGGTTAAAAATTCAGAGTTTTTAATCACATTAGTTCCCAGGTCCATTTTTGAACTTACCAAGCAATCAAAAAGAACAATGCCAGTATTTTAGTCGAATATAAATAAATGATTCTTATCAGGAAAACATCTATCGTTTATGATTACGAAAAGTTGAGCAAACTTTTGCAAACTGCACCTCGTGAGAAATTTCCAAAATTCCGTTAGTTCATCCGAATTTAACATATACTTGTAATACACAATTAGGACACAATGAAAAAGAAGCTATATTGAATTCCGATGTTTTGTATACTGATGAGAAATTGTTAGAATTGACACTGTGTTGTCGCTTTTTCTGTTGGAAATTTGACAGCATTTTAAGCACAGTGTGTGGAGTTCAAAACATTAGAAATTATACCGTTGTTTCTGGAGTGGTAAAATACTAAACAGACCATTGTGAAACCGCTGACCAAGTAAAATTAAATTAAAAACTTTCCGTAAAATTTAAAAATCTGACCGAGCTAACCCCAAATCATGTGCATAGTCTAATAAAAATCGATGAGAACAGTATTTTCGAGACATATGTCATTGTAAACTATATTATCTACTCGCAGCGTAATGTCCCACTCATGGACGAAGCTCAACTAAGGTGACAACAAACTCGGCACTATTCGAACTCGAAAAGTTAAAGGTGATAACTGAAATCTGAGAAATTTCTTTTTGTGGGTCTTATCGTTCCAGTGAGAACGCACCACCACCTACCTACCCCACCCCACTCCGTTTGGCGTAAACTTAGAAGAACAATGTGCAAAAAAGAAATGTTTCTCTGAATTTACTGATCACAGCCCATCCTCCAAAAGAAACATTTTATTTTAATCCTTCGATCCTTCTGCTGAAAACAGGGGTCCCCGGAAAGAACTGAGATGAATGATACGGAAACCAGCAGAATTTCGTCCTTCTCTACTCCAATACCTGCTGTATAGGTAATATGTCCTTTTGCCATCCATCGGCAAAGACTTCTGGTGAAGCGTTCCAGTTATGTTGGAGGCAAATGGATCCAGCCTCACAGATTGGAAGGTAATGGTTACCGGCACATGAGCACAATGCCATGTGGACTGTGCAGGAGCTGTGCCGTTGATAATTTCATGAGACGGTTGACAGTGCTATTTTATCGACAGGCCAGAAAACTTCTTCGGGGTTCAAAGCACTACTGAAAATTTTTCTATAGCAGTAACGGAATGTGGTACAAGCCATCACCAAACAAAGCTAAACTCTTAAAAGTGCGAATTTTGCGATCGCATTACAGTGTATTAGCTCGATAAAAGATGTAACGGCTCATCGAAGCCATATCTACCTAATCCATTTTAGAGTACCTGCAGATCCATATGTGGATTCGAAAGAAGCGGGCCAAGAAGACCCAATACCTGGCTCAGAGAACCCAATTACTGAGGCACGAACCCAGCGATTCAATGTTTCTGGAACGCCCATTGAAGAGAATATTTTGCTGACACGAGAAGGCCAAGTCAAATTGATGAGGCCTTTCTGAGGGAGAAGATTTTTATTGATAAAATCCTCCGAGATAACACCAGCCAAGGGACTACATGTTACGGTTACAGGACAAGTGATGAGAGCCAAACAGTTTCGACCAATTAAAAATGGTGCAGTTCAAACAGGAGTCATGGGACATGGAGAACACTAGTGACGATTGTATATGTATAGTATAGTATGTATCGTAAGGCACATGTGGTTTTATTTTGTTTTATTTGCATACTTGATTTGAGTAACCTGACCCCATAGATTTTTCCAATAAATAAATCACTTCTTCTGTGGCCTTCTTTTCCTAGGTCTCGTTGACAGCAGACTTCTAAAGATAACCGCTATCATGATTCCGTGACTCATTTGCCGTTGTGATTCTTGATCCGTGACTCAAGTTTACTGATTTCTGCCTATTCGGAGTACCACAAAGTCCTTTTCCCACCACCACTTCCTGAAAGGAATCCATAGCATAATTGTTATAATGAGCAATTTTTAACATTATTCGCTTCTATCGAACAGCTATTTTAGCTTTACAGTGATGCAACGGGTAACGCTTCTTTGGAGTTCCTCTACTAATGACACCAACTTTGTTTCTCCGATGCAGGTTCTCAAAGCTATAAAGCAACTTAGGTTGAACAAGACCCATGAACCTGACTCAATGACTCCCGTTATTTTGAAAACGTATGCCAAGCACTTTGCAACATCCATTCCTAAGTTGTTCAATTTGTGTATGTTCACCGGAACGACACCTGATTGCTGGATGGTCGCCCGGATAAGATGTATCTCCAAGAAGAGCTCTTTAAAGAATCAACCCACTGCTCGTGCCTCAACCCTACTGAAGCTTTCTGAAAGAGTGCTGTGGAACCGGATAACTCTCTCTGATACTCGCGATACTCTTCAGCTTGCTTATATACATTCACTTTGGACTCTTTGCGCCGTTGCCTATGTTGTTTATTTTGTGGCTTCTATTTTAGATAAGAGTGCTTGAACAGTTCAACTTATTTTCCTTGATTATACCCGTGCTTTTGGTTTGCTTGATCGTCGTCATTCTCTTTAAACACATGTTGACTGCATTTTTGGAGCCAAAGGGTTAAAGGTCCTTCTGAACTACTTTTCTTTTACCTCATGTACTGGAAAAACTTATTTTCTTTTAAAATTAAATCCGATGTTTTTCAGCATGCCAATTTTTCCCCGTTCTTTATTCCCTATAAATAAACAACAAGCGCATGTCTACGAGTATCCTGAAAACGTGTTTATGTGGTGCCCCTTCGATGACGATGTATCTTTCCGCCATTTTCATGACAGTGCAGCCGAGGATTTTAGTTGGTCTCTTACCGATCATCTTTGCCTTGAAATGTGATAATGTTTCCTTCAAATTTAAATCCCGTTCCTATTCTCATACAACTTCCAATTGATCTACCTGAGTTGATCTTCAACGGTCACGGTATTCCTAAAGCTGACTCTGTTAGGTATCTCCCCATTGTTCTATCTCAAAAGCTCACCTGGGCATTGCCATATGGACAATGTTTCCAATAGGGTTCGTAAACTTTCTTGTGATTCTTTCAGGCTCAGGAAGCTTACCGCTCTCCCAAACGTGGGTTTTAAAGTTGTGATCATATGTATCCCTTCTCATTGACTGTGCTGTTTCCCTTTATCTCTTTTACCAGCTCGAAAGAAAAAGAATTCATATTAATTTCCAGATTCATCAAACTCCTTTCCCGATGCACTGGTATAGCCAGCAATTTCCTGGTCAATTTTTATAGTGTGCATATCGATATCTGTGGAAGAATTGCTAATAGTTTCCTGAACAATGAAGATCATTGCTTGTGCAACAAACGATACTACCAAATCTGTCAAACCACCGCATCCACCCCCATTTTAAGCTTAGACAT
>UZAN01040459.1:0-15064 GCA_900618425.1 Echinostoma caproni | reverse complement strand
GTAGACCCGCGAGGAACAGGCTGGGTTTCGCGCCGGGCGTGGATGCATCGATCAAATCTTCACCCTCCGACAGCTGCTAGAGCACCGTCATGCCTACCAAAGACTAAAGATCATTTTATTCTTAGACATTCGAACGGCCTTCGACTCTGTCGATAGGACCGCACTATAGAACTGTTTGTTGAGGAATGGAGTACCTGAGAAGTATGTATCTATCTTCAAAGAGTTGTTTCGAATACCTCAGGTCGGGTTAGGGTCTACAGCCAGCTTTCGCCACCCTTCGACGTCTCCCGTGGAGTTCGACAAGGCTGCCCTATATCCCTATTTCTTATCAACTTCGCCTTAGAGGATGTTCTGCAGATAGCTTTGTCCGGTCTAGCAAACGGTGGAGTCGAACTCCTCCCAGGGAACAGAGTTCTTGACTTGGAACACAGGCAGTCCAACAGGCTTCGAACCACTTGGCAATCGAGGTATCCAGGTATGGTATGTGCTTTGTACAATCAAAGTGCAGAGTGCTGGTTCAAGACTGTCAGGAGCCTGTGACTGCACTCACCCTCTGTGATGATCAGCTGGAAATGGCCGAGAGCTTTAATTACCTCGGGAGCTTAATCACGGCTAAGGGTGGGGTTGGGGACGAAACCACATCATGAATAGCGAAAGCTAGAGCAGCTTTCGCCAACCTACGATAACTGTGGCGCCGCCATGACATCCGACTGTCCCATAGGGGAAGGGTGTACATCGCCGCGGTTCGCAGCGTTCTGCTTTACGGTTGAGAGATCTGGCCTCTCCCAGTGGAAGATGCTAATTGAATTTCTGTATTCGATCACCGATGTTTCCGAATCACTGCTTCTATCTGGTGGGAACACCTGGTGAGTAATGACCATGTTTGTCGTCATGTGCTGGGTGCGGATAGTCGTTTTTTAACAGAAGTAACCACCCTGTACCACCTCCGATGGCTTGGTCACGTATTGCGTAGGCCTACCCATCGATTACCTCGCCGTGCTCTCTTTGCGCGTCCCGGGCAAGGCTGGAAGAAGCGCCGCTGCGGTCAGACCTTGACGTGGCGTAGAGGCATGAAGAAGCTGGCTCCAGCATCGGTTTTCGTTGGTGCAGCTCGCCTTCCAGGCTGGGGCCCAAGGGATGAGGATTGCCGATGACTAGAGACTAGAGGCAAGAAGCAGGGAGATATGGCTCAGAATAGATGTCAGTGGCCCGATTGCTGTGCGGTTTGTTTGGCGAAACCCCGTTCCCATAACACAAAAAAATCTTCCAAAGTGTACGGTGAAACTACCAAAAACAAATTCATTCATTTGTTCGTTCGCTCTCCATGCTCTCAGTTCCCCCTATTTTCGTCCAATCTTTCTGTACCCATTCATAACTTCATTATCATTGTTTGCAGTGGCACCATGCTTGTTCTCAAGCCGTTATAAAATATATATATATATATGTTTGTTCGATACACAGCAAAAGTTCATTCAATATTTAATTTTGGTAAAAGTCTGTCAAACAGCAATGGTAAGGGTGATGGGGTTGAAACAGGAATTATGAAACAATCAGACAACAGTCTATGTGACCCGATAATCACCATCCAGATGAATACGATGGACTACAGAAGTATTGTATAACAGATTAAAATTGTATTTTTAAATTTTTCCTTATCTAAATAATGCAAACTTTGTAAGGATAAATGATGTATATGAATTATAATTATTATTCCCCTCTACAATAACCAAATAACTTCACAAGTCTGTTTACAGTTGTTGTATGTCTTTTCGAGTCGTTTTAATGCGTTACAAATAGTTTCGGGGATCGAAACAGTATTTAACTGAGCTAATCATTTTTCAATACGTTCTTTGGCGCGCTATAAATGATGGAATAACTTTCAGATAGCAGTATTCCATAACTGACTTCTCCGATGTTTTACTCGGATAAAAATGTAAGTCCCATTTTGTTATATCCCCTACTCGACTATGTTACAAATATCAATCGATACCTGATATCTGAACCGTAACCTGTATGCCTCTTGATTGGCCAAATAGACAAACGGTTTGTTTCCAAATCCGAATCACATTGCGCCACGCGATCGCAACCAGCAAATTCGGTAAGATCATGTGATGTGACCGACAATACGCACGGTTCACGAAAACTTGCTTCCAATTCGTTCGATCAGTCGGATAACCTACCCTCCCCCCCCAGTTCGATCTACGAAACGGAACAAAAATGCAATCAGCGGTTGCATTTTTCCCAGTGTTATTTTAACACTTAGCTGGATGCTATGACGACAAGTAATGGATCAGACACCAGTGCGCTCATGAACTGGTCTACGATATAAAAGGGCACACACGCATTCACGTTGAATGAACAAAAGCTCACATATCGAGAACGATCAGATTGGAATGTATCATTGTGCGAGGGACACAAAACGATCAATACGATCTCGAAAACACAGTACTCTTTTTTTATTTATTTAATGCACCCGGTCCAAACCAGTTGTTTGTAAGACCATTTCTTTTCCGAAAACGGAACTGATAACCAGAACATTGATTATCGGATAGATGTTCAATAAAATAACCATATCAATTGTGTAATCAATTTGAATTGAACCACACTGAACACAATCTGAAAATTATAGCTGAGTCAGTTAAAGTGTTTACAAACTGTGTCGCATCATCTCCAAATATCTATATCAACTGAATCGAACGTTAACGGTACACATTACTACATAGTGAATATCTGAAATTATACGCCTGGTATCTTACATGGTTTGTTAGATAATTTCGTATTATATTATATTAAGCTGGTGGACTTTTGTAAACAGTTACACCTATATTTCAGGCAAGATTAAACAAAGATGTAAAGCCATTATTTGGGAAAATAAAATTACATGAAGAATGGATGGTTATTCACCGTTAAAACTATCACCCGCCACTCAGTAGGAACTTGATCTATATCAGTGAGCATACGAGCCGAATTAGGAACAGGGAATATGTACGTGAGCCAAAACTGAATCTGATTGAGTAATTCGGATGACAGAATTAAACGGACTTGATTTGTCATTAAGGATCTTGTAGGCATGAATTACAGACAAATCAAGAGGATGAATTGCATAATTTGCTGATAAAATAATACTGACAAAAATGCGAAGGAAAGAATGATGGCTAAATCTCGATGAAGAGCAGTGAAGTAAATCAAGAAACATGGCTGGGGGCAATAAAAAATGATGGGGACTACACCGATTTACAAAAGGAGAAATCGTAGATTATGTGGTAGTGAGTTGGTGTAACTTCCGCTCAGTGGGGGCCAGCTGGTTCATTTTACCAATAGTAATGAACATATGAGAGGAACGTTTCAAACAAACCATTTCAAGAGATACCCGGCTTACATGATAGAAGAAGCACCAATATTTGGGGGTTCAGAGAAATACGATGTGCGCAAAAAAGTAATTATATACTCAAAACATTTTATTGCCTTCAAATAAGTGCCTCAGTGAAAGGAAAAATTGGACTGTTAGTCAAATTATCGGATGAAAACAGAAATTTGGGACAGACTTGAGGTAGATTGACATCGTACAAAATCCTGCACATGTATTATAAGTTGAGCAGATGGAAGAACACTGATGTAAGTTACGAAAAAAGAGGCTCTTAAATAGCAACTAGGTCGCTAATAATGATAATAACGGGCTTATGTCAAGCTTAAAGCGTTTTTTATTTCCTGTCGAATCGCCTGAAACCTAATATCATATTTTCCATGCCACTATATTATTTTATTGGGCGACGATAACTGCAGTATTTCCCATTGTATAGGAACCAATTGCGATTCGTTAAGAAGCCGTGGTGATTATTTGAGAGATTTGTTGCATGAAATGCTTCGATCCTGTAGATTAATTAATTAATTTGTTGTGGAACATTTTAAAGGGAACTATTTCACAAAATTGGCGACACGGATGGTTAGTGGCCAGTCACAACAATGCCAATAGATGTGGAGCGATCATCCAAGGCTCCTAAACTATGCTTATCGGTTGTTAAATGATCAGAATTCCTTCTGTTGTGTTGTAATGCAGTAGCCGGGCGAATTTAAGACACTAGCAAGTGCAGCCGAAGTCTATCTACCGAAGTTCCTCGATTTGCCAAACATATATCAAATATTTGGTTGAAAAAGGGATGGTGGGAACCTCTGACGTTGTATGGTTGAGACAATAACCGCAAACCAGCTTGTTCGCTACTCTGTGTTTTCTTACAATGTGTAATGATGGTATATTCGGACAACTGATGCGAGCCATAGACTCAATCATACTAAAGGATCTCAACAATTTTGTTAAGTTCCGTACGAATTTGGCTGTGGAGCAAATATGTGTTCGTTTCATCGATTAGTGTGTTGAAAACTCCCAGATACCCAAAACCTACACCAAGTTTCTGCGACGAAGCCGGATTTGTATTACCAATGTTACACTACCATGTCATGCTCTCAGTGAAAGGGACGCTATCATAGGACGCATCTATGAACTGAATTGGAATTTAGTTAAAAGTGCTCGTGTGCTTTACGTGCTGTCACCCAAGGAACGCCAACGTCTACAGAATCTTGTGTGCAATCAATCGAGTAGAAACGGGTTGGACGTAAACGTCAAACACTACAGAAACTGATTGATCCTACGAAAAACGCTAGTGAGTTCCCAATCAACCCTGATAAATATGTCCATAACTTTTCATCTGTAACATTGGATAAAACGTTGCTTTAAGTGCTTTCATCAGGACCCAAATTTTACTGTCCGGCTCGAAAGATTAATCACTGGATCTGGAGGTAGAGTTTGAGAATCTGTATTCCCAAATATCTGATCTTGTTCCGCATTCGTCACCAGATTTGGAAGAGCTGAAATCTACGCTAATTAGCACCTGCTATGAACGCTTGGTCAGTAAACCACCGACAAAAGACTTAGTAACCGCACAACATGGGGAACGGATATCCAGAGCGATTTGTGGACAACATTTTAAAGTGTCTGCTGTTGCTAAATAAGATCACTACTGCGGAGAAGAAACCGGTTTACATATCCGTTGTGTCGGGCCCGATCACTTACAAGTAATGCGTACAACAAGGATAACACACAGTGACACATAATGACACAAAACGATGTGAGACAGTGTGCCCGAAGTTGAATCAATGGAGCACGACACAACACAATGGTAGTAACACTCATTACTGCCAATGGACGCGAAACATAGATAGGATACTCACGGACGACATGCATGATATCACAGAGCGCGAACGTACACAGAGACTCAAGGTAGGTTCGAACACTCCGGAAGGCGTAACTCAACGGCCACGCTATAGTCTTCTAGCTCCACAAGTACCATCACAGCACAGATTGGACGCCTAGAGCACTATGGTAGCCTTCTCCCAGCTACGCAAGCAAGAACCCAGACGGTGAACAACGAACGTATACTTGTCGCACAGAGAGCAAGTCGAAATTACAATGGAAGCTCATGTGCTTCTATACAGTTCTGGTCTCCGGACACAGAGACCTTAAAAAATTGATGCAAAAAATGAGAAAATTTACGAGACTGACCAAACAGCGAACACCAGCCGGGGTACACGATTAAGGCCGACAAAAGGCACCAAAAAATTTATATTACAAAATATTTCAAAATACTCGAAAAGTAGACAGTTTTAGGTTACAGTATTCTTTTTACCTAAAAACACAAACGCGTTTAACTCTTTCGACAAAACCTTCCTATTGACACTGTTACAGTGAAGTGATCTCCCACCACATCTTTTGAATTGGATGCACGACTATTTTACCGACCGACGTCAATTCACTTACTTCAATGGTATTAGATCTTCAACTGTTAGTGTAAACCAGGGTGTAATGCAGGAAGCAATTTTATCCCCTTTTCTTTTCTTGTTTTATATCCAAAATTTGCCAGTCTTCATTTTTAAATATGCCGATTATATATTAGTTGGTGGTGCATCTCACAACAACAATCCTTCAGTTAACCCCCTTCAATCAGCCATAAGTTCCATTTCTGAATGGTCCGATGGTGTTAACCTTTCTTGAAACCCCAATAAATACATTTGTTTTCCACTGACCGTAGGCCATCAACTCTTTCTGGATCATTTGTCCCAATATCTTGATCAATAACTTAAAAGTTGAAAAGTCAAAACACTTCAAATATCTTGGATGTTTCGTGTCCGCTGACCTCAAATGGTCCTATCACGTGGAACAGACATTTCTTAAAGTCAGAAAGTTGACCTTTTATGTTTCACGCCTTCGGCATATGAGGATGCCATTGTACATCATCTCCAAATTTATTGTCTCACGCGTTTTATGCCACTGGACCTACTGCTCTCCCGTTATCTTTCCCGGTCTACTGTCTAAGGTCAATGATAAGATGTTCAAGAGGAAGCTCGACAGCGTCCTGCGAACAATGTGATATGCAGGTCTATCATGAATGAGATCTTCGAGTCTGTGGCGATGAGGCTCATACGGGAAATTACCCTCTGCCTCTAATTGAAGAACATTGAACATTGAACATTAATTAGACGCTCTCTGAAAAGCATCGCTAGATATGGAGGTGTATCTTAGAGGAGCTGGTTGATTCCATATCAACCAACACCTGAATGCGTGTGACCGTCTGTGTGACTCCATCTTTACCGATGCGTCACATCCCTTACACACAGCTCTATCTAGCTCCATTTCAACTTCTGTAACCCGCAATAAACTTAAACCTTTATATACTCGTATCACTGATTTCATAACTCCGTTGTACCTTACCTTTCACGTTTGTTGGTTTCTAGGGAACGAATATCAAACGAACTTATACATATTCCAATGTAAATTTCCACGTTGACATTTTCCTTATTTTTTACGTGTTCTCGGTGTCTGATTCATTATCATCTCAGTAACCATTTGTCATATCTTATAGCTCATTCTTAACAGCGTGCAATGCCAAAGCAAAAGCGATAACGTTCTTTTCACTGGAAATTCTGTCCATATTGGACGAATAAAGTGCACTCTTGACTTGACTTGAATTGAACATTGCTACCTTTCAAATGCGACACAACTGCCGAGATATTGAAAAGTAAGCTGAGTACGGTTGTAGAAAAAGCAGTCCCCGCAGCAAAACTGCGTATCACGTTTATCTCCAGGCCAATTTTGTGCTTTCAAATCAAAGATAAATTGCCTATTTCTTCCGCCTCTTTCTGTGTGTACTTATTTACCTGTTCCTGTGGGACAAGGTATATTGGCCGCACGAGCAGACGTTTATCTGAACAGGTCTGTGAGCACCACCCGACCTGGTTAAGTAGTGGAGTAATTAGGGCTATCAACAGCCCAATTGTTTCACACCTAGTGGATTCCAAAATGTACTTTCAGTTTTATTGTGGGAATAACTAACCAGTTCATGCTTTTCCTATCCCATAGGTTCGTGTCGTGGTTCAAAGATAGTGACACATACAATTCCTTGAGTAAATTGTCACATGATACGGGCTTCTTCCGCTGCCGCACGCAGCTTCACTTATGTTGGAATGTTCGGTAAGCTAATCCTTCATCCAGTCTCAGTTTGAAAGATTCCGTACTTGGTGCTTAGACGACGTGGAGTGGTACACCAAATGTAACCGAGGCATTTCGACCCCTCTACTTAGTTTGCAGCCTCTGATCTAACAGGAGTCGTATTTTGGTCAGAGCAGAAGCGATCGGGATCCGCCTCCATAATCCCCACCCCTATGCCCCCCAAAACGATTCGTACGAACTCTCGGCCAGCACCATGCACGACACAGACATTCCCCCACCCACCACCCCTAATGACCCAAACCGGTGTGAATGTGGAAAGACCAGTGTGAGCAACATCCGTTCATGGAACTGGGATGTTACTGAATTCTTTTCCAACTTGTCATGATTCCTCCCCCCTTCTAAACACTTCGATATAAATTGTGATGTATTAGCCTGCAGAAGAATCACCGCAAACGAGCTTGTTCGCTACTCTGTTTTCTTAAAATTTGTAATGATGGTTAATTCGCACAATAACCGGTCTCGGTGTGAAGTAGCTGGGACGTGAAGTACATGAACATAAACACAAGAGCCTAGCGATGTTTTGCACTCAGGCATCCCGCTTCGACAACCTATGCGTCACAACGTTACAACGTTACGAAGCGAAGGTGAACGTACACAAATAGACGCTTATGTGAAATTCAATGTCACATATAGCTGGATAGATGACAAGAGGCAGGCTCTACGTAGGTTCAAACACCAAAGGATTCTAAAACTGTTCTTTACAATGATAACTGGTCGTGAATTATTTATTTTTGCATCATCTTGTTCACATGTTTTCTATTGACTCTTAAATCTTCACCAACAAAATAACTCAACGGAACAGTTCGTAGTTAATGGTCGGTCGGATCATAGTTGCCTACAATAATCAGCACATCCCATTTCGGTGATTTACACACGGGAAGCTTCTTAGGACCATGAACTGAAACCAACAACAACACACAATACATTCGCCCGAACTGCCCCTGTCCAGCTCCGAGAAACTGTGCTCCATTTCTTCAATATTTAATCTTCAGTGTTCAATCTTACACTGTGCTCGTTGCTAAACAGCATCCTTGAAGGTTGCGTTGTTGTAAAACGGTGGAAACGACGTTCACCTGCCCCATATCGTCTCGACTTCTCGAGAACACAAAACGGAGACATTCTGTAGCAGGTTCGTGTCAACCGCGACGCATTGCACCAGCCCCGAGTACGTTCTAATTACAAGGTTCTCACTGTTAATGGTGTAGTCTTTACCCAGGAGGTCACCAGTTGTGTTAGTCCCACCAAGAAATCGGGGCCGTTGTGATCAGTAACATCTACGTATTTATTATATGGCGGGCGGTGTATGCGAGTTCACCTCATACTGCGAAGGTTGCTTGCATTGTGAATCGATCGTGCATAAATGCTCGTGGATAAGATGACCACTGGATTTCTATCGTTGGGACCTATGTTTTGCCACCCAAAAAATTCGATAGCCAGATCCAGGGTTGTTGGTTTAAAATCTTTTTACCTAACAGCTAACTTATCATTCTAATATTAGAGGACTGCTACCTAAGGAATAGTTCGAAAATGTGATCAACTTTTTGAGGACCATAAAAGTTAGCCGATTTGCATACTGCACGGGACTGATTGCGTGAATAAAACGGAACTATTGTCACAGAACAAAGGGAGGATTCACAAAGATTGATGAAGAGAAGGACAAAACGGTTAACGTCAAGAAAGGGTTGTCTAAGATAGTTTGGAGATAACAAGACATCGTTTTTAACTGACTGATAGCAGCGGTATCACATACCTAAATTACCGAAACAAAGCTGATTGTTGTATCCAGTTCTCAGTATGCACAATTTACCCGATCAACGAATAACGAAAAGGTTGGGACAAATCGTGGAGGCTGTTAAAATTTACAGCCTGCACGATACCTTTGAATTTCGGGACACAATTGAGGCGCTTGAGGTGTCGAGAAAGTTTAGGTTTCCCCGAGTAAGTCTTCCGCTTTCATCAACACACTCTTCGTGAAAACTGTAGACCACCGATTCAATCAGATTGAATATTTGTGCGCCCACTGAAGACCTTTGCAAACTACTTTATGCACGAATAATATGCGATTCCAGCTCGGTGGTGAGACATGTCGACCAAAAGGCAGGATCGCGATGGACTCTCACCTAACTACAATCTGTCGGATGTAATTACCGCTAAATGGGAAAGTGAAATACAAGACGATCCCATAAGAGAATGGCTTAGATTGGCACTATATGGATGGTATCATTTGCGTGAGTGATACCTATAAATGTACCATTGCTCTGTTAGGTGAAGTAAACGAAGCCGCAAAGAATATTTAGTCGTAGATTGATGAGAAACGCGGAAAGACAGAGATCAACACACACTATGAACATTGTTTTGGCATGAATGAATCTTTCGGATTCATCTAAGCCATCCAGTCAAAGAAAGTTAAACATTCCAACTACTGAAAAAAACTCGATTCCATTAAACAAACCTGGGTTGTGCGTTCGTAAAAATGGCCTCGGATTTAGCATGCATCATAAACGCGTGCGAAACCATTAATGTATTGAGTTAATCGGCAATACTGATGAGACTTGCAGAACGATTTGAACTCAAATACACTCCAAAGATATAACACACCTGTTCCTCGTTCCACAGACTCATGCCATTTTTTGCCTATAGAAGAGTAATGCATTCAGCAAATGAAATAAGCGCCTAGGACAGAGGCTTTCACGTTGTGGTCACCAAGCGGAGCTCGATCTCGAGCACGCTCGCTCGGGTTGTACTGACTGCATACGTTGAGTGCTCGTGGCCAGACAGCGCCCAAACTAAAAATCGATAATGTGTTGCATAGCTAGGTGATTTCTTTCAAGGAAACAATGCTAAATGAGTATGCCCATACTTATCCCCGCACTCGTATAGGCAGAGTTACGGCATTCCATTAAGACGCTGTGTAAGCGAAATAGATTTCTAAGTGAGTGGTTAAATAGTGCTTAAACAAATCAGAGTTGCCTCAACTGCGGGTGCTCTTCGAACTCTGGTTAACCGAATGGCGATCGCCTTTGTGAATTTTAAGCAAATCTCCCCCAACCCCGCGCATGCACTACTACTACTGTTCCCATAAGTAGCAAGTCTTGCTTCCTTCCCATCGCGGTGTGCGCTGGATTCAGACCGGTTCTTCTATGAGCTGTGTGGTTCGTTTGTTGTTTCCTTCAACACTAGCTAAGGCGGAATCTGAAGTGCTTGTACTATGATCACGTTGACGTTGTTCACCGCTGGCAAAGACAAGCTAAATATCATGTGCTCTCCACTTTCGGGCTTTTCAATTAGGATCCCATTGTTCACGTCACAACTGCGGCACCACGACTAACCACTGGTTGAAGTTTATTGACAAAACCGGTCTGAGACTTTGACGCTCACAAAAATTCAGCCGATCATCAAAACACATTTCTAATTACAAACACCAACACGATATATCCCCGGAATACCCACTGTCCTTTCGGCTACTGGATTTATGTACACCACTGCCGACCTGATTAAAAATCGATTCTGATCTTGTACCGACGTGTGAAGCAGATTTACCATCACCTAGCATAATTACCCATGAGTACGATTTGGATTCATAAGGTTTTTCAGACTAAACTCCAGAATTTAGGACGCTCGTTCCCTTTAGCGAACGATAGAACCTGCTAATTACGGCGTCAAATCATTGTTATTAAATGCCCCAAAAGACTGTGATAAAGGATCGCTCTCCAATCAGATCCCAGATGTGATTTAAGGGGTAAGACAGAAATTGGCGATAAAATAAGCATTACACTAGATCGAACATGCTCGCGATTAATATGACTGCGTTGCTGGGTTGGTGCATCGGGTGAGAGGGCAGAATATAGTGCTCAAGACTTCAGATCACGCTGCCTCTGCCTAATCATGCACACAGCTTTTATAGACCAGGCCGTTTGAAACCCAGGTGATAAAATCAGCAGACATCAGTAACACGAGTCATTGGCTGGAACCCGTGAAATGCCTTAACAAGTGACCCTACACACAGTGCGGACATGATAGAAAACGGATCCGGGAATGCCTAATATTGTATGAGAAAGAAACTTTATACAAAGGTGATGCTTGGACCGGTTCATTCGTTCATCTGGTGAAGATGATTGTTTCCTGAACTAACTAAAAGTAATTAGGCAGGAAAGCACACGTGCATGCGAGACACTGAATGAAGACAGAAAGGGAGAAGAGGATGAAGACGATCACACAGATTGACCCAACAATTCGAGTTGACCTACACATAAGATCAAATCATGCACAGTATACACAAGGAGAAAAGTTGACGATGGCAGGTTGGGTTCCGAAGACAAAAATACGTGTTCGAACAATACGACAGCCCGGGACGGAGGAAGGATAGAGGCAAATGACAGGGAACCTGTAGCAGAAGAAACAGCAACACTGGTGTGGTGTATACGAGAGGACGGAGATACAGTTACAGGTTGTTCGATTGAGGACGGGAAATTTGGGTAGGCGACTAGGCGGGGAAGGAGAAGCAGTGAGGCGCAAGGGGAGGGGACGGGGTGGAGGTGAACCAGAAATCAAATCCACTAATGTTCATCTGAAGTAGAGGTCGAGACAGTATGTGAACAGCAAAATGTGAGCAGTGTAAAGAAACGATCCCGGGCAAGCTTTAACCTAGGGTTGGCGCCTAATCGGACGAGTGGGAAAACCGGTACACGAATGGGTGAGCGGTTAGCCGACAAGAGAGCACACGAGAGAAATGCAATTTGATCAAAAGGTAAACAAATAGTGCATTTTGAAGTATAGATACCATTGCCACGTCATTTTTATTCGCCTATAGACAGTTTTATTGTGCACCATCAAACCTTGCTCGGGTGTGATGAAGGCGGGGCAGAGAAGAACGAGGGATAAACTGAGGCACTGGCATCACTGTCCAGTTTCGAAGAGTCTAATGTCTGGATACAGGGCAATCACAATTAGAACGAAAGAACAAGACACACAGGAGTTTTCAGTGGAAAGGAAATTGAATATTTGTGGGAATTTGTGTTGCGATCGTGGTGCGATTGGGTTGAATAAACGCACGCATATGCAGTCTGTATACACTGGATACTCTCCTCAGAAAGTGAAAATGACACAGTGAAATGGATCAATGACTGTATCTGTGAGGACGCGATTTGAAAAAAATCACTGAAAGGTGTGTAATATTTGTAAATAATATAAATGTGGAGGCAGAAGAGACTAGAGTGCATGTCGTGTATCGACTCGAAACATCGGCACCGTTCAAAAGACCAGAAACAAGGGTAGAAGCATCGAGGGGGAGGGGTGGAGAATTTAGGACAGGAACAATGAATACGAGATGTTTTGTTTGTTGTTTGTGGTCATATTTGTGGGATTACGAGGTGCGGGGAGGGGTAAGAAGATAAAAAGCCGAAGAAGTATGATCGGTGCGTGTGTGTGTGATGAGGCAAGAAACAGTTCGGAATGTGCGTGATTCAAAATGACTCAGTCACGGTGGGTTAAAAAGAAAAAGGCGTTTGGAGACCGAGGACAAGACGGTAAGGAGTGGCACGGAAAGGTAAAGGCAAAGATCAGTGATCAATGTGCTCTCGGATAGGAGTGAAAGGAAAATTGATCATTCCATTTCGCACATGTAAGTGTGCAAGACAGTGGGTACGGGTGTGTGTGCACCGGGTGATCAAGGTACAGGGTCGAGATAATCTTTGAGAAAAGATACTAACTCTTGGCGACCCGCTTCCAGATCGACTCGCTGAAGGAAATCAGTCTTCATGAGCTGCACGTAGTTCGCTCGCTTCTGTTCATCCTTCACAAGACACATGGAGGTGAATGTACGTAATTCGTCTGAATATCGGGAGTCCGGCGGTAATCGAGGGGGTTCTTGTTGAACAACCTGAGAATAATGAATACATCCGAGAAAAAGAATGAAGACAATTGTGCTTGCAGTATAGAAAGGTTGTAGGCATTAAATGAGTATATATATATATATAAAATACACTTCCTGGGTACAAGTATATGAATGCATTGGCAAAAGACTACCGGATATGCATGCCTGACGAGCGGCAAGAACCGTGAAACCGGCGACGGCGATTTAAACCACTTGACCAGTACCACCCAAAAACTAAAACTTGTTCTCGTCCGTCAAAATTTTCTCAAGTAACGCGCTACCGAATACATCTGATGGACAAAGCGGAAATATTACCTGTCCCCGGCAAGTGTTTTCATTGAAGTGAGAACGCGAAAAGTCAATATCCCTGGTTGTAGTCGGGTAGACGAACCACACACAATTAGCTCATTAGATGAGCTGAAGGACCTTTCACTAAGAGACATACGAACCGACTTAAGTCTAGGGCAACAGGGTGTATTGAGCACCCTCAACGAATGAACCACACACAAAAAGGCTTACAACTCGACTGAATGGGTATCGCTATTGCGTTAAAGGAATTAACACAACGACCGCTGTCTTAGGAAATTCGCTTTCGTTAGCTAAAGGCTACCATTGTGAACACACAAAAACTAGTTTTACTTTGAAAACATCAAGTGACACCCATGCACAAATCATGTTAGGAAGACGATTGTATCATGGTCGATTTGGATACAGAAATGAAATAATTACGATTACAACCATAACAATAATGATATCGGATATTGCATCACTAACCACATCTCACCCGATCTGATCGGTACTATGGATGGATTCATCGGCGATCACACCCATCCTAATGGAATTCCAACGGTAGTGAGAACAAGCGAATATGAACCTCTAAATGATGGAACTCATGCTTACCTAACCTTAGACCATTTTCGCCAGTGCAAAGATCCGTTGGCTTCTATGGAAGAAGCCATGAAGAATCGACCATTGCAATCCAAGAGGTTAAATATTTATAATTTCTCGCCAACTTGAACCGCCTTAACTAGTGATTCATTCCGGTGATAATTCATAATGCTGAGGCCAAATTTGGGTTAGTTCCAGTAACAAAACAGCAGATCAATATGTGATCATGAGGGTCAACACCATTTGCGTTGCTCCAGCGTCTGTGTGTACGGATTTCGCAAAGATTTTACTGAACTCATAAATTTCACGAAACGGTATACCACAGAGAGAGAACTAAATTCTACTACACTGTTAGAGAAATACGTTCAAAACGCTCATTCAAGTTCTTCCAGTGATTGACCACGAACTCAAACAGGGTTAGTCCCTAAGAAACGGAATGGTGCACAATCATAAATCAAACAATTCTGTAAGAACAGAACAATAGACATTCATTGAGAAGCTGTTTGTAATTGCTCTCCGACTCCACCAGCCCACTACAGAGGTTGTCCAACTCGATGGTTCACGAGTACAATGAAAGCTCATGAGGTATCACTCAAGCACTAAGCATTAGATTAGTTTAAGAATTACACGGCAAGACCCAACCTTCCAAATTGATTGTGAGGTATGAATCTCACGATAAAAGCCGATGGGAGTGATATTTCGTTGGGATATCCTCTGATGATGGGCGCCACGTATATATATAT
>UZAN01040458.1:68002-78323 GCA_900618425.1 Echinostoma caproni | reverse complement strand
CGTAATTGTTTTTAGCTCCTGGAAGACCGTCTCCAACTCTGGCGTCCACTCAAACTTCCTATCCCTTCTCAGCAACTGGAACAAGGGGGCAGCCTTTTCAGCAAAGTGCGGTACAAATTTTGCATCGTATCCTATTAATCCTAAAAACGACCGCAATTGGCGTTTGGACTTCGGAACAGAAAAATTTCGAATTGCTTCAGCCTTCTCGGGCAATGGTTTAATTTTGCCTCCGCCGACGATGTGACTCAAGCAGGTAATTGTGTCCCGAGCGATTTGGCATTTCTTTGCACTGAGTTTCAACCCTGCATTTTTGATTCTCTCCAGCACTGCTTCCAGGTGACGAACGTGTTCCTCTGGCGTCTTCGAGAACACTACAATATCGTCACCGTACACTACAACACCGTCCAAGTTTTCCAATATTTGTAGCAACAGACGTCTGAACGTGGCTGGTGCATTGCACAGTCCGAACGGCATCCGAACAAATTCGTATTGCTGCCCGTTGACACAAAATGCAGTTTTCTCTCTGTCGCTGGCTGCTACTGGTAGTTGCCAATAACCAGATCGCAAGTCAATTAGTGACAATACCCGTGCAGAGTGGAGCTGTTCAAATATCTCATCCGTCAGTGGCATCGGAAAGGCGTCCTTTATAGTTACACGATTCAGTTCTCGAAAGTCGACGCAAAATCTGTAGGTGCCGTCAGATTTTCTAGTGAGCAGCACCGGTGACGAGTACGGGCTGGTACTTTTACGGATGATACCTTTTGACAGCATATCGCGTACCTGTTTCTCTACCTCCGGCAGTATCTTGTGGGGTATCCTTCGGTACACTGGTTTACACGCGGCCCTTGGCATCAGCTCTATTTTGTGCTCCAACCAATCACAAAAACCATACTCATCGTCCGCAGTAGAAAACAATTCAGAATACTTTTCAACGCATTGCTTAACACATGAAATCGGACTCTCCGGAACGGTCGATTTCCTCACAACGCTGATGAGAGAATGCGTTTGCTTTCCTGAGCGTAATTCCTGTGCTTCCGATCCCATCTGCGTTGGCACCATGCTTGTTTTCAAGCCGGTGGTAAATATATATATATATATATATATATAATCCATCTGAACCAGCATATTCATGAATGGAAGACACGCTATATATTTAGTTTGTAAGATCTAGACTCGGTGTAATACAGCTTCTCATAATTATAAGTTTCACCAAATACGCAAAATTCAAATCCCAACTCGAACAGTTGTCGATTCGGTAAATTCACCGATTGCGTTACATGAGACAATCGTCGGCTTTCTAATATTACCATTGAATTGTGTAATATATACAGAATGTTGAAGTTAAGTCTGCTCAATGTCATCGAGATGCGTTTGAATATTTGATGCCTCGTTTCTCAAAAATCTCCTCCTATGGCAGCTGCAAACGAAGAACAATGCTAAAGGCAAACGTGAGTAGACCTTATACTAAGGATCACACAAAAATTGTTTGCCAAAATAAACAAGAAAAATGATCCCGAGTGGACCTAGAAGGAATAAAACGAAAGGCTCCGCGAAAACTGCTATTTCTTGTTGTTGGTTTCTCTATCGGCAGCAGCAGAAATGAATCAAATGACTATTGACTAATGCATCGCTCTAATTGATTGGTCTGTTGTTAATAAAAACGATCAATATGGAGCATTGTTCGCTGTCTTCACTCTCTCTCTCTCTCACTATTGATCTACTACTATGAGTTCACGGAATACTTTCCCATTATTCGATTGCCCTAATTTCAGTTCGAGTGGTAGTGCAACCCAATGACATCTGGGCAACACTTATCTACATACCCCTGAGCCTATCGGCTCCATTTCAAGAACCAACTGGCAGATAGTGTGACTTCACAAATTGTGTTTGGGCGCACAAGGAGGGATTATGTAGACGAATTCCAAGCGCCTCTACCGAGGCTAGGATGCTGTTTTTATTCGGCTTTGATCTGGGAACCCGAACACGGTAACGAGGCCGAAATGCTTCAGTCGCACTCACTGTGTGATCGGACTCGACGAGGTGTGTAACGATGGCACTTGTAATAGTTTTATTCACACCAGGCCGGATGATGTTCCCGAACTCGTGTAGATAGGCGCCTGCTCGTGCGGCCGATATACGTTGCTCCACAGGAACACGTAAACCGGTGCACACAAAATGAGACTGCAGAAGCAGGAATCCTGTCTTTGAGTTGTGAACACAACATCGGTCTAGACGTGAATACGATACGTAATTTTGCCGCGTGAAAAGTATTCTTCAATGTAGTTCCTAGTTTACGGCTAACCAATTCTGCAATTGTATCCGCTTTGAATGGGAGAGAAACGTATACTGCTTTCTTCTCTGCACTCGAAAGTCTTTCCCTCGGACGGTTATTTCTTAAAACGTTATCCACAAAATGTTCTGGATAGCCATTTCATAGGAAAACATCACGAATGAATCATAGTTCTGCATTTATGGTGTAATCGGCGCATATTTTTACCACCCTGTTTACCAAACACTAAATAAGATTTCTTATTCGTCTGAATGGCACAAATCGCATCCTAGTCACCGCAGAGGCGTTTGGAATTCGTCTACATAATCCCTCCTTGTGCGCCCAAACACAATTTATGAAGTCACTCAATCTGCCATGGCCGGCCCTCCACCTCCCAATCCCACCCCACCCCGAAATCACACAATTAACACGGATCAAGCTTAAGGTCCGATGGCAGGATCAGCCATTTCAGGTTTTGTGCAATTTGGACAGAAAACAATAACAACAATTCCCATTAGAATACCCATTAGTTTTGTTTCCTCTCTTCTATACAAAATGATGTGATATAAAATGTGACGTATTAGCCAGTTGACGAGTCACCGAGAAGAAATTTTTCTCTAAACTGCTTTTTTCATTCAGTGTGTGTCGCTGGTGTCTTCTGATGATGAAGTGTTAGGAAAGCAGTTTCCACAGTTCGACGGTTCATCTGGGTGATCAAAAGAAATATAATTTTTCTCCAGGCTAGACTTGAATAAAGAACACAACATTGTGCCTTAGTACGGTTTAACTTCGGAAAGATTTCACTGTTTCACAAGTGTTGCTTACAGCAGAAAAAGGCAAATGATGGTAGTTTAGCACAGTATCAAATCATTCTTCCACTTACGCGGGTAGCACGACGAGCCTACGCTGACTGACACTCTTCTGTCGACACAACAGGGGCTTTCCGCCCTAGACTGCCATCGCTTCTGCAAATCTTGGCTGCCATCCATTCAGGGTTGCGCAAACAACTCATAACTCGCTTGCTTCTTAACAAACAAACGTGTCTGAATCACTGCGGCATGCATACAAAATGAGAAACAGCTTGGCTTGTCTGTAAGTAACTTTAGGTCGTTGGTGTGCGTACTCGCTCACGTATGTCTTTATCCGTTAGCTTGTTTGCTTTGATGTGAAATACTCAAAGACGTGGTTCGAAGAGCCACAAAACACTCAGTCGTACGAGTTTGTGCTCCCGATAGAACTAGGATTTACTCTCCCTTTGGGGTGGTGTTGCTTTGATGATAGCGATCGATGCAGCACAGCCACAACCTATAACACAGTTGACTTTCTTTGACTTAGTTTTCGTTTTGTGTATTCCGTCCAAAATAATTTGGCTAATTTTGTTTATTTCTTTGACAGAACGACCTGATTTTTCTACTAACTGGTTATTTATATATGTTTGGCTTAATACAGTCGCTACAGCTGTATGACTGTCGTTGTACTGATTCAATCAATTAATTACACTGGTGAGGTAAAAAAAACAGCGGGATATGTTGAACTGATTTAAACAAAATAATCAATTCCACTGGGCTGTTTCCGCTGGATATTTTAGAGGTCACTAGTAGTATCTCGATGATTGGCAGGAGAACAGCACCCCAGGAGGTCTGTGTCGATTTGCAGTTCCACTGAGACTATCGTTATTTTACTAGACACAAAGTTCTTATGTGAGCTATATTGAGACTATAATACCCAGACATCCTAATTATCCTCCATGTATCTGTAACAAAGGTGTGCGTTTTCCGAGGCAGGTAGTGGGTGGAAAAGAACGGTGTGTGGTCAAACTAAAACCTGGTATCAGGGTATGAAAACCCTGACCGGGAGACTTGATAATGTAGGTCACGTTAGCTTCCCTGGATGGGGACCTCGGGATCATCGTAACCGGTGGTTAAAGACACTGAGTTTATGGTAAATGTTTTTATAATCTTAAATGAGTATAGAATTTAACAAAAAATTGACAGAGACTGTTAGAAAAACAAAAATATTGAATACAACTAAAACCAAATAATCAATTAGGGTGAATGAATGCTCAAGAACTATCATCCGGTATCTGATCCATCGTTCAGACGCGTAATCAGGTTTGTAGTCCGGAAACCCAAGAAGGCCCACTATGCAGGTCTTTTCGCTGAAACTCTCATGACTACGTCAGACCTCCAGAAATTCACATATTGAGAAAGCTTGTCCGATGATGATATGCATTCTCCGACCATCTCAATTTATGAAGGGTAAACATTTGCGGTGATGTTAGTCTTGTCCAGGTGTCTCCTTTGACGGGAAATGTCTCTCTGGATCAGCTTCACGCAACTGTACTCACATAGGAGTTTCGAAAGCCAGTATACCATAAACTAATAAGATGACTTGATTTACAACTGTTTCCATTTAGAACGTGGACTCGAGTTTGCCTACTGTTATTGATGAAATTTGATCGGATGAGGTAAATTACCTTTGGGGGCACACAATTTCAGATAAAGTAGCTCCAGAGTGTAGTACGGTTCAAGTAAATTCTCAGTGAAATGCGTTTTTACAAGATTGTAGTCTATCGGCCGAACAAAATTGCATGTTGCGAAATTTCCGAACAATAAGCATGCATGTGTCAGTTTGAGACTGAAGCATATTTTCCTTGCAAATCGTGTTGTTGTTCTTTTTCGTGGAATCCCATAAAAAAACAATACAGCAAGCGTGGTCTTCCACCTGGCGACAGAAATCGACTGGCCCAACCGGGTTTAGCTGTAGGTCCAAGGGAACGGTGCAAGAACATCGTTGTCAATGAGGCAGAGAGTAACTAACGTTTCCTTGCAGAACAGGTGGTGCGGACGGAAGACGGATCACGTGAGATCCGATGTTTATATCGAAATGCAACAATGTGAATTGTGTGATTGAGCCATGATTGCAATCTTATGAGCACTGTGGTTATTGATACTGGTGATACGAAGAAAAAACGAGTTTTTCAATTAATTTATGGTGGTCATTGCATGGATAACTACTGAAAGAAATTAGTAACTGTAGTAAATTAAATGTCATGATTGGAAATACCAGTGGCAAAAAATATCTGCGTTGCTAAAATTGTTTTCAGTAATCTATCACTGTTATACTAATACTATCCTACATTTATTTTTATAAATTGCGAATTCGCAACAAGTAAGAAATTTCAAGCATAAATAGAAGCATGCACGGATTTAAGAAACAAACTGGTGTATTATTTCCACCGTTCTTTAAGTAAAGTCACAGTTCAAGTGGGACGGGACCGCTAATTTAGCCTTATTTTTACACTTACGGTTGAATCAAACTCACCATGAAAAAGGCGTTTTTTCCTTGAGCAGAATTCAGGCCACCGCCAATTCAACTGTTTTTTTCTCGTCCTAGTCTTTTACAACCGTGGTCAATAGCTTTCCCCGAAGAGAAAACTATTTTATCCCACTGTTAGTGTGTATCCTCAAAACGTGATTAGTGTGTATTTCTTTTGTTTCTTTGGTGACGGTGACGCTTGAAACATTTTGTTTACATCATAATTTGCTTTGTGATTTTCTCTTGTCTTTAGAGCGACTGTTCCTTTTATGCACTGATAGATTAACTCGTAGGAATGGTCTTCCCGCCTAGCCGTTTTTCTTTTACGCATTCCCCAACCTCACCACGGTATAAACAGCCTTCTTACATAACACCACTAGTTTCCGAGACCGTCTTTGCCCCTATGCACGCGTATTTCCATCAAACCAGACATTGTTGGCAATCAATAATTAGTCCTTTTTCCGCTCGTCTATTTATAGGTAGATAAATTAGACAAAAAGATTGTATCGCAATGTTTCATCGTGAATTTTGCACATCAAATTGTAGAGTTAGGAATTTGATTAGTTGGATGCAAAATTCCGTGAAGTTTGGAACGGTTTTTGAATGGAATCTACTCCGCAGTTTCGAGTAGACTTTGCAGCTACGAGATTTTGAGCAGTTGTGTAGGCGATCAAACTTCTCTCAGTCAGTTGAGTTATACGTTATTTAGTTATTGATATGACCACACCACAGGACTAAATGTAACTTTAAGTTACCTTTCTTTCGTGACAATTTTCGTTCAAATAAATGTGTACTTTTTGCAGCGTGTTTCAGGGTAGTTGGCTTTAAATTCATAATTATCTTGAAGACATCTAGCTTTCTCTCTTTATTTGACCTTGATAAGCTTTATTCTTTTGGATGACGGTGTATCATCTCATCAGGCTACGTTGCACAATAAAGTTATGGGTGCAACCTAATCTTGTGATTCGAAAACAATCTTCCCAAATCATCTTACTCGATAACTGGAACAATACGACAAACGAGTGCAATTCCCTTTATCTGGATTTGTATTTCTCATATTCAGGAGCCATTTCTGCAGGTTCGACAATAAGAATAAAAATATCCATCTGACTCGATTCACACTACCGGTTTTGTCTGTTACGTCTTTTGGAAATTAGACAGGACCGCTAAAAGATGCCTTTTTAGATCGAATTCTAACCAGGGGATTAACAATTCAAACTTCGGTTTAATAGCTAACGCTTATTCGAAAGCGGACTAATGAAGATCGGTTACGGGTTTCCGCTTTTGTCCTTTTAGTCAGCAGAACGGAGTCACTTGCATTGTGGAGAAAAGAAAGGGGCCTGCATGGACGTCGCCTGTGGGAAAGTCTTATATGTGGCCTCAGATCAGCTGGTAGGGCATTCTCTGGATAGAGGTGTGCGTGTGGCGTCCATGCGCGGATTCAAATTTGATTGGAGCTCGTGAACATTTCACGATGACATTAAATGAAAACTGTTAATCTGCTAAACAAAAAAATTGAAGTTTACAGCTTCTCTCATCAAGTGATTTTTACGCATTGTAACTACCTGCGTTAATTGCACAATGTTGGGAACGATGCACACCGAATTGAGGCTCACATTCATGATTTTCGTGGTAATAAACTTCAATAGGAAAAGTAAATTCGTCGCTGTGGTCTAATTATTCCGTATCATTTCGCAATCTATGGATGATTATTCTTCATTTTTATTCCCCTCTGTCACCAAACGGATGCACTGCCTGTTTGTTTTCGTTTGGCCACCGTTTATATGCCGGGTTTGCTTGGCATACATCCAAAGTGGTTTTGCCAGACCATGTCTGTGTTTCGTTTTAACGCGAGGAAACACATCAATTCAGTTCAGTGCAACCCACCTCATTCCTTTGACCAAGTGCGTCTGGTTGCTGTAATGTCTGATTTTATTCTGTCCTGCAGGAGCTGTTTGAGTCTTTCACCTCTGGGTGTCTCAGACTGCGAGCGTGCGTGCATGCGTGCTCGCGTGGATCCATGCAAATGTGAGCATTGACAGGTCGGTGTAATTGGTTTTCTTTCCTCCGACCGTGCCCGATTCTTCACAAGAATCGGTCGGAGCGTTCGTTCACACAAGGTGACTTACGTGTGTGTGTGTGTGTGTGTATGTGTGTGCGTGTGTAATGTAGGAAGGGTGGACGCTGTCTGTTTTCCCCCGGCTAGTGCAAAAATCCGAAACTCCTTTCCACATTACAATGAGGAGCCTGATCGAAAGTTCATTCATCCATCCATCTTGTCTGGTTTGGACAGAACACAATTCACACTCCAGCCCCGTGTGATGATGGTATGAGAAAACAGGGAGGATTGATTAAGGCATATAAACAAATCGCAGTTCGGTCCAGTCCAGTCATGATGCGCCAGAGGAAAACCAAAATGTGACAACAGGTCGAGCCGGACTGAGTACAGCTGGCTATTTTTGCCCCACTGTGCCATTCAAGTCAAACATATTCAACGCATGTCATGCGTTCTATACGCTGTGACAGACGGATTACGTCACGTTATGTACAACTGTGGAGCATTTAGTTAGGTTACAGCGAAATATGCAAATTGGTGCTATCCGGATTCGTGTGATTACCACTTTTCGTTTTTGTGTCCGCTTAGGAAGAATGAGCATTGTGTTGTTGCTATTGTTTTAGGATTTTTGGTTGCCCTTAAGTTAAATCTAACTAAGAATAGCTTTATCTGTCCCGTTAGTGGGATCTTAGGCTGAAAATGGTGTTGTATAGATCAGTGCCAGGAAAACCATGGTGGTGAGTAATCTCGAGGATAAATAGAAAGGTAACTTGCTGAATCTTTACTTTCCGGTTCAACCGATAGAGCCACATACACAGATCTGCGCGCCCATTTCAATTCAAAACAATTGAGATACCATAGCGGTGTCATGCCGAATTACTACAAATCGTAATGGAATGGCTAGAAACTTCAAAACCACTTACTATCATTGAGTCAGGATCGGCAGATCAGACCATGTAAGCATTCCAATGTGGCCTTCTGACGACCATTCAAATACGAGTACATCGATGATATGCAGTAACAGGTCTATCGGAGAGTCGCGCAGTAGATTTTTAGTCACTTGAAGCAAAAATCTATGATTCCAGTTCGTGGAGCTTTGTTTAATCTAACGTTTTCCGTCGAGAAAGTTTTCCCCATACTATCCTCCTGGACACATGTATCGTCCGTCCTGGTCGTAACTATCGTCCTATCAAAAATCATAATGTCTTTGCATCGGCTTCGGTTGTTTAAACGTCACTCACCTTAACAAACTGCAATTGAAGACTGATTTCTTATGTGTTTTATATACAAATAGAAGGTAGCTGGCTACAACGGGTTGACTGCACCCCACAAAGTGGTCAGAGGACAATTGACCCCAAAATATTTACTCAAACGGATCGCAAAGTCACTAGCAAATGGTTGCGAGTTCAAGGGCAGTTCTTGATCAGTGTGATGGACGAGAGGTTACCAATGTTTCACCTTAAGTCTATTGACAGATTTATTGTGTGTGTGTGTGTGTGTGTGTGCGCGCGCTCATACGTGTGACGTAAAACGCGTGGAAGGGTCGTTCACCGATTGCAATGAGGCTCACAATGTGTACAACGGGATTATTTAAGATAAAAAGTGAGCCTGGTTGAGGGATCCAGAATTCAAGATACACATTACCGTCGGAAATCTCAGGGTATTCGACAGCCGGATGAGTTGTTCTATCTTCTGCTCAAATCCAAACATTGTCATCAATTTCCTCTCCTTCTCATCCCTCTAAATTACAACAGGTGAACCCAATGCGGATGCGTTTGTGATTCGGGCACGGCACAATTCTGCATTCCTGGCCACTGCAGATGGGGTCAACTGGGGTCGAGAGTCGATGCAAGCGGCACGTTGTGCTATCTTTGCTGTCTACGAGTATTTGGAAATGAGACTATTTGGTCCAGATGGTGCGCGAGCCGATATCCGTAACACAAGGGTGCGTCTTTGTCTGGCTGAGCACAGCGTTTCAGAAAAGATTAACCCAATTCGCAAGTACATGTACTTTTTTCTGGGGAACATAACGTTTTGTAAGATCTCCACGACGCTCTATCGCTCTCGGTTACATTCAGCTGGTCATAATTTCAAAAATGAGTATACTAGCTAGAAAAAACGTCATGCCTAGAGTGTGGTTTTGTTTTTGGACAAATGCATTACGGGATATAGGAAGGAAGTACTTCATATTTTTACCGTCGAAATCTAAGAGTCTCAGTTTCTCCGAGAGTAGGCAAAGCCATATTATTATCCACAGAAATGCGGAATACGTCTCTTAAAGCATATGCTAGAAGAGTGCCACTCATGGATCTACCGCTCTGAGAGTGCTTTCCCTAAAGTTCCTTGACGAAAAAGCAATATCCGGAGTTTCAGATTTTTTAAGGTTTTCACATCCACTGAATTTGTATTCTCGTGCAACGGGTCTAGCTGCTTCCTTTCGGCTATCCGTTTGGTCGACCATTGAGGGGTTATTAACTAGCAGAAATTATAATCAGGGGCATAATTCAAATGACGATACAGCAATATATGAACTAATTCTCTGTAGAAGTAAGCAGTAAGCCCGACACTGTTTACGACACCCAGCCACATCACATAATGTCTGAAAATATTGATTGGTTTGGTCATGAGGTCCACAAACAGTAGGTCCAAAATGACCTGTTTGATTGATAGTCCTGGTC
>UZAN01040458.1:30036-61687 GCA_900618425.1 Echinostoma caproni | reverse complement strand
CCAGCCAATCTGATTCATTAATCTGAGATACGGATGGATGGTGTTCCTAAAGAGTAATCTAGTTCACATTGAAGATAGCAGTGTATTATTCGTAATGGTGTAAAATACTTGTTCCTGTGGAACACAAATCACATCGGTCCCACACACAGTCTCAACGATGCTTGTGTTCGGGTCGTTTGACCCGAGTGAACCGCGGGGAAACTCAATCCACTCGAGGTGGCTTTTTCAGAATCCGCTCTTACACTGGGTTTTATCCCCTCTGCCGTATTCGCCGGAGTGTCCCATCTAAGCCGATTAAAAAGCGCTTCCTTTCCACAAGTGAAGCAGTTGGAATCCGTCTATATGCCCTCCACCCACACTCGATAAATTGAAAAAGTATTTGTATGTCAGTGAATCGCTGATATCGTCCCCCCGCCCCTTTATCCTGGCATTGCACGAGTCAGTTCTCCACTTTATTCCATTTGAACATTTGGGTCTAGACTAAATCTTGATTGCGAGACAAACCGAATTCGGTTTGGGGCAATTTAGTCAGTGAAAACGTAAGTGTCACTTCTTTGGTTTCTGATCTGTTAGTTCATTTTATTCTATACAAACCATGTAAAACGAAATGTTAATGAGTAAATGAATCCCAGTGAACTAGCTTATTTGCTGAATTCTTTTTTCACAGCGTTCTTCCCTCAGTTCCCGGAAAAAACTTACCCCATGAATATTTACCGTGGTTACTGTAGAACAGCTAGTAGCCCTAACGTGAGGAATTACAGCGGCAACTATACAATATTTTCGCGGGACACAGTAAATCTGTATTTGTTTATTACACACATTTGTGTGGTGAGCAGCAGACGGGGCGAACCCCATAGTTACGAAGAACTGCTACTCCATCATGGAAACCGCTAACCTAAGCCCTGGGACTTGGAGTGGCGAACCATATAAGGCCCCTATAGACTAAGCTTGGAGCAAAGTAAGAGGAGTAGGCTTACTGGAGTGAGTGAACACACGCTGAATGACTTCGACCAACAGAACACAGTGGTTACTGCGTCACACACCCCATTTTGACCCGTCCTTTGTGATAGTAATTAAAAATGAGAACCTTCTGACGGTGTAACAAGCCAGTTGGCACCAAAATTAGTCTAACCCCAACATGGAAGAAAGAAAAGACTCATCCTGTTTTGTTGTTATTAGCGATTTTTAATTCAAGGTTTCCACGTTCAAGAAGCTTATGCAGAGCTACAGGTCACACTGATCAACCGGCAACGCAAACAGTGAAAGGGATTTTTAACACAGCTACCATGCACATTTTTCTAACGTCATGCTCAAAAAGTGTCAAACTGTTATTCTGGTTTAGAGCACTACGAGGGTTAAAATCCTGGGACAATTTGCGGAAACGGAATCATGCTTCCAGTATACTCAATTCACTGTTGAACTGAGTCTTGCACGTGCTCCAATTCCAAAGGAATGGTTTTCTTTCATTTGCTCGTTACGACAGATTCAATCAAAACCAACGCTCACAGTTGGAATGAACATTTTTATGATTATAAACGTTTCAGAACCACTGTTTCTTCGCAAACTACTCAAGTAACAACAAGCACGACATTTATTATAAAGTTAACAATGTGATGTTTTCTTTAGAATTTTTACAACAGGTGTGTCTGCAAACAAACAGGATCACCTTTCAAGTTGTGTATCGTGTTTTTCCGCTCCCACTGTGCTGACATCCTCCCAATCATGTTTACCGTCAGCTGTCCATCATTTCGATTCGTTTGGCTTCCAAAATTTCCGGGTGTTGCTGTCGTGCATAAAATTAGGCGTGTCGTCCATCATTGATGACGTTCTTCATTGACTTTTTTCTTGTCTGTAAGCTGATAGATTCTCCCCACTTATAACAGTCAACCGGATCCGATTTGTAGACTTAACACGCACAAAAACCCAATTCTCCTCTCGATTTTTGACATTTCATACACATTTTTCTCAGCAACCGCTGTCAATTCACTTGTTTCTCTTTAAACCCCATTCAATATCGGACACAGTTTTGCTCGTTCCCTTAGCTCTGCTAGAGTCTGACATATCCATGTCAGTTTAAAACCACTGCACATTGTTGGAACACCTGGTCATGTTTCCTCGTCTCACTCTATACTATAGCCAAACTCTTTGTATGCGTCGTTGAGTGGTTTTCTGTCTATGACGGTGATGTCAGTGAATGACACACGAAAGTGTTGGTCTTGTGCCTTCCTTATTCGTTTAGAAATTGTAGACATTGTCATGACAACAAAATCCCCAACTCATACCACAGACTATGGAACTTATTGAATGTTGCACAAACACAATGCTTTGTATCGGTTCGATTGAGTAGTATTGCCTGTTTGAGAGAGAGAATGGCTGGTAGACAAGGCCGACAGAACACCTATTGTGTTGTGTACTGGCCGAATAGCCGCAACGGTACGTGTCCCTGACGCTTTATTTTGATTGGTTCTCTTTTTAGTAAATGCTGTATTTCCGCGTTTGTGAAGCAAATAGTACAATACAGTAGGACCCACCACATTTAATGCAAAATCAGATAAGAACACGAACCATGGAGATTTTGAATTTTTCTGAGCACTCAGCATCGTCGGTAGCTCGCGATAATGAGTTCGTGCGCGTGCGCATACAGATGCAGCTGACAGCAGCACCAATGTAACAATTCTTTGTTAAATCGATGCCCATCGGAATGATAGTGCCCATAAAAAAAATGTGCGACTGCATTTTTCTGCGTGTGCGTATGTGTATGTACCTTTGTGTCTGCAAACACAAGTTGATGAATCGTGGGACGGAGCTCGTTACCTCATTTCATGCAGTTTGACTGTTGGATATGATCAGCGACATTGTTTCTGAATATCTTTTGCATAGCCCTGATTCGTTTTGAGTTTTGCCACCCGTTGTATTTTAGTTCCAAGCTGCTTTTCATGACAACTTTCCAATATCCAAAGAACTACCCTCTTTTTGTGTTCATAAACTAGAGTTTTGCGGGTGATTTTATAACCGAACAAGTTGAGTGGTGTTGCGTAACCCTCCTTCTTCTCATCCCATAGGGTCTTCAAACTACCACGGGNTTCGCCCCCCCCCCCCCACGCTGTATTTTTTCGGTGAAAGCTTATCTGCGTTCTGCCTTTCTCTTTCTCTCTCGCTACCACCGAATACGCTTTTCAGTTTTATTCTACATGTTTTATGCATGATTACATGTGTGCAGATCGGAGTGCTTACTCCACTTTTTGTCATAGAAAATTAGTTTCATCATCCCGTATTTTGAATCGGACAAAAACGTTGACCGATTAGGTGGTCATCAGTGCATACGCGTCGTTTGATATTGAATTTCATACAGTGTGCATGCCNAATGTGGCATTAAATGAAATAAAATACCTCATTGTTGGGAATGTTTCATTACGCGAATTTATGGTATGCTTCACATTTTGTTCCTTAACCCCACTATTTAATCCCTCAGGACGCGGCACAGCTGCTGTTTGAAACGTTCTCCGCCGCGCAGCAACGCATTGTTTCCTGCACAACAGGATTAACCACGCTTTGTGTAGCGCTTATTCTTCCCGTGGATGAGACCGTGTCAGCTCTATCCCCGTGTCACTCGTCGAAATCCGGTTCCCTCTCGTCCTCGTCCACATCAGTCAGTACCCACTCGGGTTCCGCTTCGGAACAATCACCAACCCACGGAAAACACGAACCTGCCAAACGATTTGCATTGATTATGGTCAGTGTCGGTGATTCTCAAGCTTTTCTATTAAGCAAATTTCATGGAATTCGTGAGGTTACGGGTTGGGTTGTACCTTCTGTTTCCATGGCACAATCGGAAGGCGATGAGCCCCGAACGAAACTGGTTCCATCCTCACCGGAAACAACAAAACGACCGTGGATTGTGGGCGGTGACGACAACCGATCCCGCGCGGGATGTCTATCTTGCTCTCCTCCGGAACGGGACTTTCGGGATGCCGGTGGTGCGTTGGGCCCGGTGTATAAAAATGGCAATCCTGAGTTGCACAATCTAATTTGTGCAGGTGAGACACCCATTGGTTGCGGAACGATTTTCCAACTGTCCTTGCTCATACTTCTCAGGTTAGGCTCTCGGAGATATTGAAGATACTCTTTCTCTTCCCACCATCTGTACTCTTTCAGGCTAAACGCTCGCTGATTACTAGTAAAACACATCATCTTCCTAGAAGTATAACTTTCATTCTCATCTCTAACATCATAAGAAGCATGGCATTATAATTGATTAGCCCAAAATCGTGTTCGATTTTGGTGTTGCGCGCATCACAGTTCTTAATTCGTTCCTTAGACAAATTATATTGACTAAGTATTCAATTGAAGCTGTTCTCCGATTACCAACTATAAGCTAACATATTTCCCATTTAGCGAAACTCATTCATATTTCTCAATTTCGATCCTACGGGTCACGTCTAGGTTCACCTGATCAGTACCAATATCGTTTCTGAGATGTGGTATCTTTGCCGACCGTGAATTATGGCTAGCTTTTCATATTTTAGTGAGTGGCATTGCCCCAGCCTGACCACCGCGCGATACAGTCTTTCAGCTTTGAGGGACATATTCTTGTTAGATCTCTGGTGTAAAAAATCGTAGAGTAAAAATTGAACAATGCATAATCATCCCTTTTACGAAGGGGCATTAAATAAGATTGTGAAGGATTTCTGTCGCGGGAACTGAAAAAGATCTTAGTGACACCTTTGATGAAAAAGGTAAAAATTCTGGTGCATGGGAAATAGCATGGGACAATCTGACAAAAAGGTCTCCTGTAACTCAGTCTCAATAAACAGTTGGCCGTTAACGGTACACCTCTGGTTTGAGTGATACTGCTCCCAATTTAAAAGTTCTCTGTTCCATCCCCGATAGTGTTATTCCGCATACATATCTATTCGAGTGAAAACACTGTTAAGTTTATTTAATTGAATGTTTTACTTCATTTTGGATGAAAATCTTTTGAACTTATTCGAAATCCTTTAAATTGCTTTGGTTCGGTCCCGAATTACGTCCTGTACACAGCCATCAATGAACCGATATAGGTCATGCGGTTTATCATGTGCAAGCATATTTGGCACCTCGAGTAGCGCACAACAGTATTCCCTTTCCTGATTTCCACCAAAGCCCAGTTGCTCTCTGAATCACCAGATTTCTTTCTTTGTTCACTTTGCATACTTCGGGTTTGAAGCAAACGAGTGAAGTGATATGCAAATGAGGTGTCAACTTCGACGCAAATGTTTTTTTAAAGCTAATTGCAATATCCGCATGTGAGAGGACAGAATATGGGTTGTATAAAGCCTATCTGGTCAGTGGTGTTAAAAATAGAAAGAAAGAAAAATTGTGTTCATATAAGACTGCCCATTTCACATGTGCTCCGTCTTCGATCATGTATGTTCACATCACAGGCAAAGAAAGGAAATAGCGGTAGTTATACGAGCTCCATGGATGTAACGGATCTCACTGAAAAACGTTTTTCTTTTCCAATTTATCTGGCTGGGTTGTTTGCTGTGGCACCACTTTCTCAGTTCCTGTTTCTGCACCATTGAGGTCTGATAAAATCCCGTGCAGATATATGCAACTCTACGAAGTGTCAATTCTTCACTATGCGCTTACACCCATTGATGAAGTGTATAATATTTATAAACCTCTTTCTCCAATGTTCGTATTGAAAAACTTTATTTTATTCCTGTCAAGGTGAGGTTTTTAATGGACCCTTTGATCATATAAGTGGGTGAAGAATAATGCTTAACCATTCATTTGATTCATTCCCAAAACCATTGCCATATTTTGGCCAATACTTCAAAGACCTCTTTTTTGAAGTATGTCATATGTCGATATTTAAATTTCCGTTTCAGTTTTTAAAACCGTTAACCATGCACTTTCGTGCACCGGTTTTGGTTGCTGTCTTTTGGCCGCCCATTTCGATAAAGGAGAAGGATAAAAATTAGAATATTCAAAGCAAATTCAAGCAAAAGATAGCGATTTCAAATAGACTGAAGTTACAGGAATAATGAGTAGGTGTATGGGCGCCGCTGTTTGCGACACCCAGCCATATCACTCAGTGTCTCTAACCATCGGTGGCCATCATCCCGAGGTCCCCAGCCAGGGAGCTTAACGGGGCCCATGTGATCTAGTCTGCTGGTTAGGGTTTTCGTACCCTCATGTCAGATCCTAGTTTGACCACCCTTGATCTTTTTCCAGCCGCTACCAGCCTTGGCAAACATTGCTCGCCGCGGCAACCTATCTGGTGACATGCGTAACAAATGCCCCAAACAGCGTAATCTTTGCAGTCAGTCAGCCACTTGCTCCAGTGGACTACCGTGAATGCCTAAAACTCTAAGCCTAACGTCAGCATTGCTCATCCAGTTACCCCACCAGACTCGTGCAATGCAACGTAGACAGCGGTGTTCGAACACCGTCAGTCTATGTTTATCCTGACCCCGTAAAGGCCAATCCTCTGCACCGTAGAGCAGGACTGACCGAACTGCTGCAGACTCTACTCGACGCTTCAAGGACAGCTGGATGTCGCAACGACGCCACAAGTGTTTTAAGTTGGCAAATGCCAACCGAGCCTTATGTATGCGCGCCGACACTTCATCTGAAGTTTGTTTGCCAAGTGAGATATAACTGCCGAGATAGCAAAACTTGTCTACTTCTACTACTCTTCCAGTCAGAGTGAGACTGGGTGCTGGACCAACGCAAACTTGGAGCAACATTTTACACTTCGAAGGTGCAAAACGCATACCGATTATGGACACGCTAGCACTCAAACTATCCAGAAAAGAAAACGAGTCGGTGAGCGAACAATTGTTTTCGGATATTCCTAGTCATGCTCTTACATATCATACAGTGAAAAAAAAATTATCACATAACGATAGCCATTGGCTCATTTCAAGGTCAATATTCGGAGGTAGGCAGTGATGGGTGTGTGTATGTTTGTGTGTGTGTGTGTGTGGATGGGTAGGTCGGAAGGAGTTTAATGTGACCTTTAACCCTTTGGGTCAAGTGACACGTCATGTTCCATGAGCCAATGGCTATCGTTATGTAATAATTTTTTTCCACTGTATGATATGTAAGAGCATGACTAGGAATATCCGAAAACAATTGTTCGCTCACCGACTCGTTTTCTCAATGCTATTATGAGAATATCCAGAAAAGCTTGCAACCTACATGGATCTTCACTTAGTAGTACAATGTCGTCTGCATACCCTAGATCAGACAGTCTGCCACCTGGAATTAGATCGATACCGCTATCCCTGCACGAGGATAGGGCTGTTTCAAGAATTAAATCTATCACAAATTTAAATAGAAACGGAGAGAGGGCAACCCTGTCGAACACCACTTTCGGGTGAAAAAGTGCCGTAAGCTCGGACTCGGCTTTGGCCATTAGTATAAAAGGATTGTAAGATAGAAATAAACTTCTGGGGCACACCCTTTAGAGCGAGGCAGTGCTAGAGTTTAGAGCGGTCGCCTGAGTCGAAAACCGCTTTCAGATCGAGGAAGATAGAAACGAATGTCGATGCTCCAGAATTTGACGGAGAGTGAAGATGTGGTCAATACCACCTCGACGAGCTTTGAAACCAACCTGGTTTCCACGTGTGCACTGTTCGCTTGCAAACGAAATAGATTGCAACTATTACCGATAGCCGCAGCCTTCTCCATCTATCTACAATTTCCTACCCACCACTTCTCGCGTTGATGAGCTGGCGTTTGAGGGATTTGCGCGCTTCGTCGTATTTTGAATCCGAAGGAATGGCTCTGAGAGCGTCCCGCTAGTTAACCGAGGTCGGAGTGTACCATCGCTTTTTATTTGATCATGCGCCAGAATTTGCCGTTGTTTTGATCGAAGTTTGGATCGCTTCTTCGATTGTCGTCCAGTGTTCATTGAGTCCTTCGGTTGGTGGTTGAACTGAGAGACGATCAGAGAGTCCAGCTTCGAAGGCCGATTTACAACCGTTGATCATACTATATTGTGGGCATCCGTTTTCGGTGGCTTTTCGGCAGTTGTTTACTAACCGTGGGGAGAATCTCGTTCGTAGCATAGCATGGTCTGTCTTCAATGGATCCTCGCCAGCGGTGGCTGAGGGCGATGTGGTTGATTTGAGTCCAGAGCCGTGAAGTGGTTGGCGGTCTCCGTATAAGGCGACGCCGTTTCTTGTGCGAAAATTTGGCGCTTGATAAAAACAGTCCGTGGTCAGCGCAAAGTTGGAGAAGGCGTTCTCCGTTGTCAGTCCGGTTAGCTAGGAGTGCATTTGAACCACCAAGTAGCTTTTCTGATTCGTCCAAGGATCCCAGCGACTACAAAGATGTCCGTTGATCGAGCACCTTGGAATAGTTCAGAACGGTCTTTGTAGAATTCAGCCTTCATTTCTGGTGAGCTGTAATCAGTTGGTGCATAGGTGGATACGACGAACAAATATCGACGCTTTGTTCTGTAGCTTTTGACTCGTACTGAACCATCCAGACAGCGCAAAGTCGGCTGCTAACCAGGATCCAGTCGAGAAGTGAACGTTACGCCTTTACGCTTAGCGCAATCCCAACACCGCGAGCTTCAGATGCCAACTCGCCTGACACACAGATGGTGAAGCCTGAGGATGAGGTTCGATCAGGAGAACGAAGGGAGATAGATAAAGTAAGGTCTTGTATGCGTGTTTCGGAGACAGCATACGTCTAACCGTGGTTTAAATATTTTATGAAAATCAGACCAATGGATTTAGATATTTTTCCGCGCGCGCGAAAGAGAGTATGACTCATTTTTGCCCCGCCCATCCAGACAGTATGTTAAAATATCACTGGGACACGCACAAAGGTACATGCTTTATCTTTTGCCATTTGTCGTGTTTTATGGGAAAGAGAAAAACGCCCTCAGTCCCGATATGTCTCCGAAATTACTGGTTGTGATTCGATAATCATGCACGTCAATGTTATCGATTATGCAAACATACTGTTCGTACAAATTGAACGGTAGCACGATCCAACGACTGGGCTTGTTTTTTACAAACGATTTACTGTCACAGTTCCACACCCCGATTTGATAGAGTTTATAGCCACCCTATCAGTAAATTTGTTGAACTAATAGAATAGCTCGTGGTCTTGGGCAAACAAATGGAAAACCCATGATATTTTCTTGAATCACCCTCATGTCCCGGGAAGTCTTAAACGCTGAGGTGAAGGAGTTCCGCATCCAATCTGATTACATAACTGTGCGCTAAAATCTGCTTTGGTGAATTCACGCTTCACAGAGTTAGGTGTATTTGTTTATACTCATGCTGCTGACGCATATTACTCCCCTTACCCCAATCTGACTACTGATCTAGCCCGGATTTGGCGCAATGTTTTGTTCTCAGCAGAATCCTTTTTCCTATTTGTTTACCCTATCTGAAATGGTCTAAATGAAAACGCAGTTTCCTCTGGCCTCCTTCATCCAGTCTGTCTCCTTTCGCATGGTGATAACGATATCCGTTGATTCTGCTGAGACAGACAGAAACGCTCAACTTCCCACCAATCAACTCAAGTGAGAAAAGAAATTTTTGACAGACTATTTAGGAAGGTGAGGTACAGGTTATCATTGGATGAGATGCAGTGGCCCCACTTCAGACTACTGATGTGATGAAGACAACCCTCCGGTTTTCAGGATGGTACTTCTTGCTGAAGTATTGACTACAAGTATCTGGTCAAATAGCAGTGAAACTGCACATTGCTGAAGTTCAATTGATGCTATCTGATCGGGATCAGAGGATTTGTTTGGGTTTAGACAAGTTGGTTTGTTGCATTTATTTCTGGGACGGGGTGATAACAGAATATAATACGGAATAGAATCAGCAACATTACGAGCCAGGACTTCGGCTTTCACCTCAGGCGTCTGGATTCTCGACCACCTAATTGTCCTATGTGACCTTTGTTATTGGGAAGAAATGAATGAGCCCACAAGCTGTTGAGTTCGTGCAGCTTCGCCCAGAAGTCTTCGAGGTATTCTTTAACGCAGAGTAGTGTTTTGCCTGGTAGACATTTATTTTTCCGGTTAAGATATTTAAAGCGTGACAACGAGAAACCGTCAACGAGTAAATACACCATATCCCAATGACAATATGAAAAATTAAAGAAACAAATCAAATTTTCACACAAAACGAATGGATCGGGTTGTCATAGGTAACACGCAGTTCCGAGGGACTCAGCCAGTTATCGACCAAACATCGCGGCGCACAGGAGCTACGATCACGGCCTCGTGTAAGCCTTCGATGACTGGTCTGGCCGTACATTATGGGGGAAATCGTTGTAAAGGCATAATCAGATGATCCCAGGAAGGCGTTTTATGGGACCGTTTTTGCCCTGCTCAAGGGTTTTGGGCCTCCCCTAATTTTTCCTCATTCCCCTTTGCCTCACTACATTCTCCAAACTTCTGAGTTTGACTTGATTTAAGGAATTCGATAAAAAAGATAAATCTTGGACTGCATTTATCATTTCACAGTAATGCTTTAGTCGAGAAAAAAAGTTGTTACATCAATCATTGGGTAATCTGAACTGAAATGAGCATTAGCTTGTTTGTGCAACAAAACATCCATCCATCCATCCATTTTAATTTCAAAGACGCAGTACTTTGAAATGAGTACAATAATACACCTCCGTATTGCACGGCTCGGTTTATAAGTTTGGTTAGGAGAGTATACATCGAAGCAAAATATTCTTTATGTACCAACCAACCTACTAAACCATGAACTAGTTGTTGCTTTCTAAAATTTGAAACCATTCTAGCCGTTGGATTGCATCCTTCCGGATTTTTAATTGAGAAACGCATCCGTCCTCATCTGCCGAAGAACGTGAACAGTAGTAGAGATATCAATGGTTCATGTGCTTGATATTTCTTTTTGTCCACTTAAGTTTTCATTGCACTGAAATGTCAAGCCAAAACTTCAGCCGATTCTTGAATGAAGGTGCGAATTCTGTTTTATCATTTAGTTTGGGATCAACTAACCCTGGCAGTGCCCTTTTTCCGGTTGGATACACTCAACTAAAACTACTGGTATGGTTTGGGTATCAGTAGCATTCTCTCCAGTTTTTCAGCTACTACTTATTATCAAAATGCCAAAGTCGGGTTTTCTGTCGAGGTTGTATGGTGTAGTGGGCTACAGCGTGTCACCATGAACGATGGAGTACTGGGTTGATTCGCGCAAGATAACCTCATAGAAACTATCGCCTTTCCATCGATAATCAAACTCACACTATTTGCATGCTTTCCGTGAAAAAGAATCAAAATATGTTAGGTAAAACGGATTTCACTTTCCGGTGTAATATCCTTACCATCTTTGCTCATATATAATCATTTTTGAGACCAGATACTACTCGTTTTCTGAATTAACATCTATCTGTCCAGCAGTGTCTCTGAATGCCCTAGATATTTAGCTGCTGATTTGAAAGATGGATTACACGAAAAAAACATATTTCAAGGTTGTTCTATCGGTATCTGGTCCCAACGGCTAGCTCAAAACAAGGATACCGGTCGAAATTTGTCTATGTTGGTGATCAGTCGTCTTAATCTTTATGGCGAAAACCACTACGGTTTTAGCCAGAGGGAAACGCGTTTTTCTCGTATTGATGAGTCGTGTGGTACTTCCAGTGATTCAACTTCTGAATACCCCAGGGTTGTGTAAAAACGGTATTCGTTAACTTCAAAGTAGTGTGGATATGCTTCTTATGTCTATCGGAAGCACGTCCAAATGGGAGCGCATATCCTAAGTGGCACGGTTTACCCCGGGGCGACTTTCACCTTACTGTATTTCAAAAGGATGCATTTTCCTGATAGCTCACCTCCGATTCAATGCAACACACCTGGTAAAATGATGGAGCCGTATGTAATTTTCCATCGTAATTCCCAGGCTTACGTCATCGATTGACATTGCAGGCTGACATTTTTTCGTTGTTGATCAGCACACCGGAGTATGCGAGTACTGAGATCGGAAGATTGCAGTTGCAGTTTATTCTATCACAATCGATTTTATCTATCCGTATATGGTTGGTTTTATGGTAACACATTCCCATTGGACGGTTCACATGGAATTCCGTGACTTGGTAAAGCTTTTAAACTACACGTGCTGAATGTATATTAGTTCCGGTATTAAAACCTTTTTGTAATACTGAATAAAAGGTGGTTTATTTGCAAATAATGCATCAGTTCTGTTGAATACGTTTAAAACCAATCAGGTACCCACTACTGCTTCTTTCATGGGAAACAAAGTTTCAGAGGAATGGATTTTTCCTCACCTGCGACGCAGCTTCTTCATCGAGTCGTCAACACTCGTTTGTTCACACACAGTCCCCCAAACGCTCACTTGTTCCACTGAATATTGTCTACCTCTGAGGGTAGCAGCAACAACAAAATGCCACAGTTACCAGATGAGTCATTCATATCGTTTGAATGATTTGTTTGTATGCAGCTCCTCTCCCCCGTATCTCTCTCATTTTGGAGTCTTGACAATGACCCACTTGTTCTGGGCAGGTGAGACCTGTGGTCCCAGCTTCAGATTGTTCACCGTTTGTTCCCGTGGTGCGCATGAATGGGCAGGGGCGTCCCCTGTCTGACCTCAGTACGATTGGTCCCAGACGCGTTAGCACTCCGAGCGTCTCGCATCAAACGTCGCGATTTACGTTGCGGAGTGGATTTACGTGCACTCATGTCCCTCTTGCGGGTGTGTATCCACAATGATCCGTGGGTCAATCCTACTGATGCATAGACTAACGAATGCAGGAGACCGTAAAACCGTCTCCCATATAAATGAAAAGTTGTCTCATGCATCTCAGCTCGAGCTCGATATTGTCACACCGTGGCAATATCGTTTCAACTTGAAGCTGACCACATTTCATAAGGGACATTACAGCATTGTGTTGTTTGTCTCCACATTAATAACGTATTCTGATTCAGGCTAATTGGTATACCCAATGAAAACCCGAAGAGAAGCTAGAAGAATAACACACTGGGAATGCGCGAATCAGTTTGGTAACTCGGCTAGATTCTAAAATGTGCAACCGAAACACGTATCACCATGTGTTAGTGGGCTTTAACTGCCCATTGTTCAAATCACTTTATTAATAAAAACATCTCGCCTGTTTTCTCTAGGGGAGCACACCGCAATGCCTGGTCTACATCTCCAAGTTAATTGAAAAGCAATTTATTGTTGTACTGTTTGAAGAACTCCCTGTACAAAGCATATTTTCTTCATTTTCGTGCAATAATCATGGGAACCATACTAATGATATTACATCACACCCGTCTGGCACTATGAGTTTCTTGACTAAAGTAGCCCCATGTGTGTTTCACGGTAAGATTGTCTTTATTCACTCACAGTTGTGCCTGAATGTGTTTCAGCTTGTACTTTTCCAACAAACCAGTGCATGCTTCCTACATTAACTGGCTCCGGGCATTACTCATTTCGTTCTCCAAGACTAGGCTTGGTCAACCAAAAACAGACGCCTATCCGTTCCCGGGTTTTCGTGGTTCGCATGCTTTCTAACTGACCCTTTCCCTGCTCTGGTTCGCGCCAGAGTGCCACAGTTTTTCTTGTTCGTGTGCTGCGCTTCCAGAGTTTGTTTGCATAGTACATTCAACTCACCCTTCGCAAACGAAGTGTTCAGCTTGCCGCTGTGTGTACAGTACTGTAATGTGAATGATGATATACCGGAACACCGTGCAACCATCCACATATTTACCATCGAAGGGTTTAGCGATAGCTAAATGTAGCGCTTAATGAAAGAGAAGTTCTACCATGCAATGGTGCTAACTAATAATACTCACCATTTTTACGGAAAATGCGATCGGATTGTGCTGCAAGGCAATTCCGTTAAGTCATATTTAAGCACAACCCAGTGGAAATGATAGTACCTAATCCAATACATCATGTGCATTCCAAGATATCAGTGTTCAGACAGCGAGCTCTCAGGAGCAAACCAAACTTCGTCACACAAAAACAATAACCCCCCCCAAAGTGATTCCTTTTTTGAAGGATGTCATCCTTCCTGTTCGGAGATGATTCATTAGAGCTGATTCCCTATTTACCAAACATTCTCTAAAACTTATTTATCGAAATTCAAATTTCAACCTAATGTATGCTTATTACTATCTCATGAACTTGGGCAAGTCTGTTGAGTGTGATTCATTTGCTACGCCTCTCTCATTCTGTATGTGTGGTCGTATGCACACGTTGACACTTCCTCGAGCCAGGAATCAACGCACGAGGTGACCTGAAATTTTCATGAGATAAGCTCCATTTTTTTCTTGAGGACTATCTGGAGTAAATAATGAAATTACATTCAGTCCTCTTCACTGATTCATGATAAATATGTTAGTGATGCATGCATGATACGATCAGTCAGTGGAGTGCAACTATCATATTAGTATGTGGTGTTTTTTCTCTAAAAAGATGAATATATTAAAATAGTGCAACTGTTGTTTATTCTCAATAGGAGATGTATAATTTGTGGTTGACTGGTCCAAAACGGAAATTTGTGGGGTCCGGTTAAAGGTGGATGTAAATGTATGGAAGACAAAGAAACGAATAAACAAGGACTGTGCAGCCTGCTATCTATCATCTGTTTACTCCTCTCGGTACACATTCATGTTAAGCTTGAACTGTTTATCACCTTGAGGTGATGCACCTCTATTTATTAGGGGTGGGGTGGGGTGGAGGTTGCTCTTCTTCCGTGATTTGTGATATTATTCACACGCAGACCTTTTCTTGATCACCGTCTACCAGATCGTGTCTCACGCGGAACAACCGGTAGATTTCAGGTGGTTGCTTCTGTGACATATGTGAAAGTATGCAATCGCTTGCACATCCGTGCCTGCCCGCGAGCACGAACACACTTGGGTACATGCTGGCTTTCGATTCCACCCCCATTCCTTGCTCTCCACCTCCCGTTGTCAAGTTCAGCGGCCTATCCTCAGAAGAGGAACAGAACATTGATAATACTACCTGACTAAGCATGTCTTTTGTGACCTGCTTATCCACTCACGAATTGGGAGTGATGGCCATCATTTTTACCCATTGTCCGGTAGCAAGAACACAGATAAGTGAGTGCACCGTGTATGTGAAGAATGAAGGGGATAACGATAATCCCGATCGTGCTGACGACGGAAGTGGTTGGAATTTCGTTCCGGTTGACGTGAATCGGTCGTTCACTGACCTTGTCCCAGTCTGCAAACAAACCGGTCAGGTTTTTCTCAATTCAATAAACAGTACACTGGACTGAAGAGAGTCTTAGATATCTCTGCAGCAGTTTGTTTCAAGATTGTGTATACACACTTGAGGATGGGATGCATGTGAATGGGAAGTTGAACCCAATAAACAGCTGGAGAAAAGTTTTGCTTTAATCTTTTTGCTCCGGTCATTTCTGTATAATCCACACGGGGATTTAGCTAGTGGTTTTGGAACCGATCAGGTTCTCTGACAGGTGTATGCATGAAGTTTGTTTTCGTTTCCAGAGGCTGCCTGTTACCTCGAGCCATTCACACTTCCAAAAACGCTATTTCCTCCCCCCATATTTCTGGAATATTTGCCGTATTTCCTGTCTGATCGGAATACATTGTCCCTTGGAACATTCATCTGCAGATATTAAAAACGACTGGAGCGGTCCATTTTTGACGGAATAGAACAGTTTGCCGATTGTGCTGGGCGTAGTTGTACTTTGGCCGTTTATTTGGAATCTAGTTTCACCAGACTTGTTTGCTACAGATTCGGGTTTACCTTTTTCGCGGACAATATGGTCTGGAGTGAACAGGTAGATAAATTGATTTGCTCATGCTATTTGGCTCAACGAATTCAGCCAACAATCGTGACCAGTAAATCAGCCGGTTTTATACAGAATATGTTATGCATTACAAATATATACCTTTGATTTGATTTTGGAGCGCAATATCATTATTCGTTACATGTATATATCACCTTTTAGTTTATCCAGATTTTCTTTTTCCTGCCCATCTACAAACTCCTCACAGTGACTCTTTGTGATCCCGGCGATTTGGTCATTTTGGGTACAGACGGATTGACAGACAATTTCGATCCGGTAATCACACGCATCGCACTCCCGGAATCGCCACAGTTGGATTTTGTTGACGAACAGGATGAGTCGGACAACAGTCGGGATCCTTATGACGATCCGGACCGTGTTGCTGATTCGGAATCAAATGGTTCTATGCATGAACGTACAGCTATCCCAGCACGTTCCTGGTACACTCCACTGGCATTATCCCCACCACCACAAGTTTCAATCTGGCCCAGACCACCGCCACCACCACCTCCAACGGCTCAGCATGTAAACACATCGCCAACCAAACAGGCTGATCCACAAGCATTACGCTCCCCTGAGACTAATTTTAAATTGGCCCCGGACAGGCCTGTTCGGTTTGTGTCTGAACTGAGTGCTGTGGCTACATCCTGTGGTGCAATGGCCAGCCCCACCGATGAAATCAGTGCGCGTAGTTTAAATTTCACTAATCAACTGGAGTTGAGTTGGGCCGAACGGCGTCGTTATGCCGGTAAAGAACTGGAACGCGTGTGGCACGAGATCGATGCGGTCACGTGCAGTTCCGGACAAGGTCAGGCCAGTTCTCGTGACCTATGCGACGCGTTGATTCGTCACGCACTGGACACGACCGCATCAAAGCGCACGATCCTTCAGAATCCTGACTACGCACGAATTCGTGTCCATCCATCGGTGCGACACAAGCTGAATGATGCTGCTTCCACGATACCTGATGAAGAAGAACTGATTGCTCAACGTCAATGGCTCTCAGAGACACTCAAACGTACCCCCGGCAAATTAGATCACGCAACAGTTGTTGTCTATGAGGTTGGTGTATACCGTGGTGATGAGAATGAGGTTTACGAGGAAACAAGTCATGGGTTACATGTACCTCAAAAGTCCCCGGTCTCAACGAAATTATTTGAACAGACTAAACATTCCAATACCTAATAACTGTTTTCTACTCGTCCTATCTTTCACTTTCAACACGAGGTTGTGGACAAAACTAGTTAAGCCGGAGCAACTCAAGCCCCTCGATCTCCTTGACTGTATTAGCTTCTTCCAAAGATGAGTGCAATCACATCCTCCTCCTCGATTTCTTGTGTTGCTGATCCCCTTGTACTTGTTCCCTGGATCATATATTTATTTTGTTCGAGAGCGTTTGTCTGCAGATGCTTTTCAAAGAGGAATACGGAGCTCATTCGTACCCATCCTTTTTATCGTTTCTGTGTTGATCTCCCTGCTTGAGTGAAGTGATCTCATCTGATCTCATCTCATATGCACCGTTTTGTGGAAATCTTCGTGTTCTCGATCCCATCTTTCTCAGTGTTACATACTTCTCATTGTTGCTTACTATGTTTTTCATTTCCGATTCATTCAGTCGTTCGGCTGTGTTTACATCTAATGTTTGTTGCATTTACCGCTTGTTCTCATTCTGAATATCTCCCCCCCCCCTGTCAAACTGTTGCTGCTTATACGTTCGTGATTCGAGAAAATCATTGACTGTGCTCCTTCAAAACACCCACGCCATTTCACATACACACACATCTAGATTGTTTGCTCTGGCTCATTCTGGGGCAACCTCAATCCGTCACGCGATCCACAAACAAACATTATTTATCATGAATGCATTCATCTCGTTTAACGCTCAATGAATTCTGAGTTTTGGTAAATACACAAGCTCAAATAGAGATACCAGTTGTATTTTTCGCAATCAACTCTCTTTTAGGAGTTTCTGGATCAGTTTCACATTCGACGTTAGATGCAATAAAACAATTCGCGAGAAGCTAAATATCGGGACACTACTTAGTTTGAGAGTATTCGTAATTGCTTGTTTACCAACACCGAAAATGTGAACCGCTAATTTGGCTACCTGTTAAATAGCAACCTAGTACCTACATTTCCTGTTTCCGAATTACACGGTCCAACGAACCCACTAGATGGTGGTAACCGTTTGAACAAATGTTAACGGTTAAGTGTCAAAATCAATCCGACGAAAACTCAGCCCTATTCTACCATGAACCCGGCAGTGAAAACTGCAAATTTCGTGTTGACACTCGGTGTACAGTCTGATTACCAGAGCTTTCGAACCGCGTAACAGCTTTGAAATTCCCCATTCCACATTATTTTCACTAGAGTCCAATGAAGATAGAACACAGAAAATGAATATCTATATCGCCTATCTATCAAATGTCAGTAGCACGGCTGCGTGAGACTGTTCACCGCGAGTTTCATTATTCCACTTGGTTTTTCTGTTTAAAACGTTCAACCTATACGTTTATCACATCAGAAAAAAACGGTACAGTGAGATCACCTTTCTTCAAGTCCATGAAAATACCTGATACTACAAACAAGCAATATGATGATATTTCAATAAAATTTAATCTTAAGGGGACGTACGGTGGATTAGTTCTTCGAACAACAAAAGGCTTCAACCCAATGGCGTGTTGAGAGTGTGCATTTCGTTGCACGTTAACAGTTGCTCAAGTGATCCAGTGAAACCAGCAGTTTATACCGCGTTCTACTTAGACAGCTTTTAGATGACAATGATGATGTAAAACATGAATCTTAAGAGTAGAATAATTCGAGTATAACCTTGATGAAAAGCATTTTATCTACAGTAGAATCTAATCGTTTCACTTTAATCCCATGGAATCACTGTCATCTGATTACGTTCCATTATTGTACGAACCGGTCATAAAGTTTGCAAACAAAACCCCGGATACATTGAGTTGCCTAAACGGACACCTTATTAGCCAACTATTGAGGAACGAAATGTCCCCTGAGATCAAGTAATACATTAACCATGTACCGACGCAAATACATTACTGTTTACAGACAAACGAGTTGAATTTGCATCCTTCTTGACCATCCCTGGGAAGGGTACAAGGACCTGTACAGCCAAATAAGCAGAATAAAATGAAAACAAAGACGGCTAATCGGGAAGAGAGGGAAAATAAAACCAACAAAAGTGGGATATAAAATAAGAATTTTCTAACCTTCCCAAATACAGAGATTATCTGGTAAGACCAACTTAAATTACGGCCGATTAGCACACCGAGATACCTAGCATTTACGGATTGGTTAGCGGTGTCGTCTAGTGTGTGCTGTCTGGTAACTAATCTCTTTTACTGCATCACTGATTATTTGAGTTACATCGATTTGTACAAGTGGGCCGTGTTGTTGTGCCTGTTTACTCAGTTGATCGAGGAATGCCAAGCCTGGAGAAATTCGGCGGTTTTTATTAACGACCTTGAGCTTTTATTGTCACTGATCCAAAGTCATGTCTGTGTCCTACTCGCTAATCATGGCTCGGAATAAGTGAGAGTGAGTCATGCTTCTTAAGTATCAATCGATGTTCACAAATCCTGGTTGATAATGTTCTTCCAGTTTGTTCGGCTTTGTTTTTCGGTCAATTCCTGCAGGTTTTTTTGTTTACTGCATCGCTATTGTCATTCTTAATTCTCTTCTGCGTTGGTTTTGAACGAATTTTTCTCATACAGTCTTTCTTTCGGAAGTATCCTTCACGCATAACAAAAGTGTTCCTATTTTGATATTCTATCTTTCTTTTGTTTCCGTCTTTGAACCAGACTTAGTTTGATGGATCTATGAATGAAGCTGTTGCCAGGGCATATTCTTTTTATTTTTTCATTTTTACTTCCTTTTTATTGAATACACAATGATACAATTTTCAGGAAGGGTGAAGCAGCCAATCAAAGGGCTACCATACAACAAATAACTGGGGAAAGTCAGGCGGTGATAGTATGATTGGAACACACGTCCTCCAGGCTGATAATTTGGTGAAGTTACCACCGGGCCACCACCGCTTCTTCTTGAGTGTATCTGCGGTGTGTTTAAGTTCTTCCCAGAGTGGTTCTGATATAAAATCTTTTGTGACTTACTTATGAAGTTTAGATTTTGATCGGTGTAGTTTCATCTAAAGCCAACCGCCGCCTACATTCTTTTGATCAGGATGTTCAAAAATACTTGTTGTTTATTCTTCTCCGTATTTATTGTGAATACGATAGTTTTGAATAAATTAGTAGTGATTCGTTGTTCTTTATAGCTCACCTTTCTGTAAGATGACAAACGTGTCATCTACGTATCAGAGCGGAAGTCTCTGGTTGCTTTTTGGTAGTACATTCTTAGGCTATAAATCCGGATATTGGCACTCCCATTTGCGTCCCTTTAATTTTGGTCATAGAGTTTGGCTATGAATTTAAAGACCCCTGTGAGCATAACTTCACAAATTTGTAGATGATAGCCGATCACGTTGTATCGTTTTTCTAGCCGTCATTTATCAATTACCATCATTCCAGGTCCAAGTTAATAAACGTGAATACTGCGTCGAATCCAAATTCGGTAATCAGACGATAACGGATTAAAGTTTATTTCGTCTGTTGGATGAAAAATTGCTTTGGGAATTTGCTTCTTGGGCTGCTGGTCGTCCGTATATGCACAGAAGGTAGTTGTTTGGGCTACCAAACCAGGAGTTTAGGATTCAAGTCCCGGCAGGTGTGTGACACGTACATATTGCTACTTAGTGTTATCAACGAACAAACAATTTTCGACTGCTCTATATTAACAAAATTGTTTATCGGTCATATTAGTAAAATTATATAACCCTTCTTGTCGAATCATTAACCCGAACACAAAATTGTGAATCTCATTGTCCTTTTTATTTCCAAAGAAGTCTATATGAAAAAGGAAATGAAATTTCCGTGTCTATCTGAATCAACATCTTTTCAGAAATATGATATCGTGCTTGGCTTCAATTTACCTAAGGAGAACTGACTACACTACACACGCAAACACACACACACGTCAACCACAAGTATCGTTTCATCCGTACGGACCAATGCGTGAGAAATTGGGTTACATTTGATTAAATGTAAGGCTTTCGAACACTAGGAAAAATCATCCATCGTAGATGAATGTGAATTGAGCGTGCGAGATGAACATGGTTATAATTGCAAGTTTATCTGAGATAAAACGTACACGGAAGCACCAAGTTGAAGTTCTTTCTTATCTGCCTATATGGATGAAAACTGCTGATGTATCGTACCTACCGACCTCCGTCTCCGCGATCAACTTAGGGGCTATAGTAGACGATGGAAAAAGTAATATTCTCAACCAAACTGGTTCATAAATATTTTATCGGAATTGCGCAATAGAGGAAGCTGAGGAAGCTGGAAATGTAATTTAAGCCGCCTGTATTTAATGCCCCCACTCCGTCCGTGAATGATTGACCGATTCAGGCAGATGGCCTCATAAGCTCCACCAGCAAAACCGCGTCAATTCCCTTCTGAAAATAGCTAATCAATTCAGTTACTGCCACCGCAAAAGTTGATTGTGTACGGTGTAGTAATTATTGGCCATCGGTTAAGCTCTTGAAACTGTAAGTCCAGTAGAATGAGCTAAGCTCTGGTGTGCAGAATCGAACAAGAATATTTTCTGTTCTATGTATATTTTGCAAATAAGTTCCCTCATGAAGCGGTTTTCGAAGTTTAGGCAAAAGAACCAGCACAGCCAAGGCACAGTCATCTCATTTGCAACATTGGGTAAATTTGTGTGGACACAGTACATACAATACAATACAATGCATACACATATACATATATACATACATACATACGTACATACATACATACATACACACATACACAAATACATGCAATATATATGATTGTTCTGGCTTGGGGCAAGTGCGGTACCAAAGAAACATCGAAAAAGAGCACCATTTTCTTGGACTAGGAAACCGAGAAGACCTTCCAAAGAGAGGTCAATTGTGTAAACAGTTCCACAAAAAACAGTGGGCAAGTAACTCCATGTTAGTGTTGTGAACCGGGAACAGATTGATAAAAAAACGGTCTAGACAGTCGCGGTTTCACATTCTAGCCTTACTAAAGGTAGTCAATAGACATATTCACATCCCTAGCTATTTCATCAAACGAATTTGCGCAAACAATCAAGCCCAAGTAGTCGGACTGCTGACAAGTGACTCGTCTCGAAGCATCCGAACAAATGATAATTGGAAAACATCCTTTTCCCTTTATCCATTTCATTATCTCAAGAAGACATATGTGGGCTACCCACATAAGTCTTCTTGTGTTGATGAAATGATAATTGACTCCTAACGAAACCAACATTGAAAAATGGATACAACAATCGGAGATCAATGCAATGCAAGATATCTTGGCACCGGTCGACCGTGAAGAGTCGCCACAATTTTTGCGCGGTCTTGAAAACTGAAAATCAATGTGAAGGACTGTGTAAATCGTATTAATCGAAACCTAATTTGAAAATCTTAACCTTATTGCTATCTGAGGCGATTAGGAATCAGACAGAAATTTGTTAAAGTTATTATTCGGTTTGGTGTCTCTGGGGTTGAAGGGTCAACGTATAGTAGGACATACATTATAACCCATTTCATCGAATAAAAGCCAATTCATACTTCGTATTTAGTATATAGTTTTAGAGTCTCCATGTGTTTTATCCGGAATCAAACTCTGTAGAGCTCAGCATTGGATAAATTGTCGCAGGGCAAGACCATCGACTTATCCTAGTGGATGTTTGATGGCTTGCCAATCACTTGTCAGCTTCGGGCTCATTATTATCGCCCCGTTTGTTCCACGGCTTTTAAGTCACTAGGACCTTTCTTCCTGGCAACAGGCGAACTAAGCCCCGGAATTTGGAGTGGTGAACCACATAAATTGCAGTATTGAGCAGGACAACAGCAAAGTCATCCACAATTCCAATTGGGTAATAGGGTTCGAACCCCGGATAAAACTGGTGGTGGTGGCCCGGTAGTAAAGTCACCAAATTACAACCCCGGGGACGTGTGTTTGAACCCCACCACCATCGCCCGACTTTCCCCATGGCAGCCCTTTGATTGTCCGCTTCCCCCCTCCTGAAAATTGTATCATTGCATACTCAATAAAAAGTAAATTAACAAAGAAAAAAGAAAAGGGACCAAAGCAATCTGGTGACATCCACTTAAACCACTTAATCGCCACTACTACCACCACCCATTTTCTCGCATTATGATCAACATGTGAATAATGCGCAGCTTTTAATGATATTTAAACACAAGATTATAACTGTGATCTGAGCGTGAAAATAAGCGCAAATACACATGCACAGAGTAAAAAGAAAACGTCTTTTCCTCTCTTCGAGTTTCCTGTACCAGTAAAGTTCATATCAGAAGACACAAGAACTCGACTGTAAAGTGAACAGATTGTGGTTAATCGAAATCGGATAATAATTTATAGAACATCAAAAATCAACATAGTTCATAGAAAGAGCTATCACGCGTGGTAGTTCCGGTCAAGTGACCAAGTTCCAAAACCCACCACGAGTAATGCGCGATCTGATCGCAGGAACAGAGTCAGAGTGGCTTTGAAATGAAAACATGTGGTTGTTTTGCCGCATGAATTCAGTGTATACAGGATGAACGGAAGTTATCACCACAGTGAGTGATGACCTGTTCCGGGGAGGGGGGATGTCATTTCACGGAATTCGTATAGTCTATTTGCGAGCACGGTAACCACGTGCTCGCGGGTTTGGTGAAAACTTTTCATCTACCTACGAAGGCACGTCTACAAAAATCTTGTGTAAACATCAGCAGGAGTATGGTTATGATTGAAAAGGATTGAGGAAAGAGTGGATCGCTTTCTTAATGAGATAACTGCTCATATTTCAAGAATTCATGACGAACATGCTTCAGAGAGGGAGGTCGATTATATTGCGGCAATTGTCCATATAGATTCTCAATGCCAAGACAACGATTCGTGTAGCACTTAATTCTTTGGGGAACGCGATGTAGTTATCGCACTCCTTTTAGGGCTCATCAGTGACGCATATCAATCGCACTCATGGGATTCAAACCAGGGCAAGCCACTACAGATGAATTTATTATCCGGACTATTCCGTATGGAGCTCAGCAGCTAACCCCATTAACAAAAGTGCCCATCCGTGACTGGAACGGAAGGCCCCAGACGGTGACGGGCAGCGATAGAATTCCTGATGTAAAGCTTCGCAGCGCGGTGATTGAGAACATAATGTGCAGATACACAAACCAAGTGAATACGTTTCTATGCAATTTTTTCCAGCAGAAAGCAAGAAGGTCAGCTCACAAAATGTATTTTATTGCCTCAATTCAATTTGAGAACTATTATTTTCAATATAAATTATCTATAGAAAAATTTCCTCTCATAGATTTTGCTATTTCCCCGTAAGTGAATTTATTCAGTTTTTCATACTCAATTGGGTAATTCAGACAAAAATCCAATGATGTATATATCTAGGCCCTGTGCGTAGTACTGTACCGTGTTGTGTTGTGTTGTATTATCAAAACGCTTTCGTCTACCATTTCATCCGTCATTCAATCAGCCAGTGAGTGAATAAGTCAATCAGAAAAAGTGTGAGGAATTGGTCGACTTGGGTTGAGGCATTTAGACACAGTTGTCAGATTAAAATATCATTCCCAGATGTTTTCTAATCCGAATTTTCTAGTTTGAGTTGAACGAAAAGTAAAATAATTTACAACGTAAATTGTACTGTTCATTCATTTAAATCACTAAATTTTGATAAGAGATGTCAGCGGTTGATATATTTTTTCATCAATGTTATCCTATGTCACATCCTTAAATGTTTATTTCTTGCCTTCAGTAATGACCATTTCATCTCAATTAAATCAAGCGGAATTCGGAAAATTCGGTGAATCTGCATAGAAAATAGTAAAACACTAATTGAAGTGATGAAAAAGGATAAGCACAACCTGTTCTATTCAAGAATATTGCTTAGACAATCCACCGTTTTACACATATTTCTGAAGCACTGCCAGTTTGGTCGTAAGTAACTCGATGACTGCATTATTTCCAATATGATTGTTGATTTCGAATTTGTTGTAATCGTGCAGAACGAAAAACTGATAACGTCACATCCACGTGGAAACAAATAACCCGTTTCTATCAATTAACACGACAAAATTTCTAAAGGATGTATTTATGCATAACTTGATATTCAAGCCAATAGGAACCAGAGTAAAACGTTGCAGTCAGTAACAAGGACAGATGCGGTTCAAGCATCATTCGGTAACAAATAAATTCCTTAATTGAGAAAACTATTCGGACAGGACAGAAACGTGTTGATTAAATTTATATTTTTCAACATGACACTGAACTGCACACTAGAGGACGGAGGTTTAACAGTCAATGTTTAGACTTCCACAAATGGTATCTGTGTTTGAACTTTGCAGCCCATACCGATATCCTTTCTATCCAATGTTTATTGGTCTGTTTGGCTATAATCCCTATGTTTTTAATTATTTTGTTCATATCGTTAAACATTCAAATTGCTAATCACCGGTATAAGCAAAACAAGTGCATTAAAGCAGCACAGTAAACTAGCCGGTAATGGTCGAGAAATGAAAAACCAAAACATTTGCGCCGGTCCCAAGTCATCCCAACAATTCTTTACTACTAAACGTAGAGCCGGTAGAATCAGTCGAAATCTTTAAATACCTGGGTTCAACCAAACTCTCTAAGGGTCAATCCAAAGACGAGGTATAAGTGCCCGTCGACAGTGCAAAAAGGCGCTTCTACAACTAGAATTCCGCTTGGCGCATAAATGAAATCAGTCTTAAGATAAAAATACAGCAGTCCGTGCTGTCTTGCTATATGGCTGTGAACCTTGGCCAGTTAGAATCAAAGACAGTCGAAAACTAGAAGTCCTCGATCACTGGTGTTTAGGAATCATTCTGGGAGTTCAATGGAGGGATCAACTCGCAAATAATGAAATCAGGAAGTGGTGTTTTAACCTTATACGTCTGTGAACGCTAATGTAACGGTAGTGACTACAATGGTCTGATAACGATCTGATCAAATCGGCCTCGACACCACCCCCTACCCGAACTTTGTTTACACGATGGTCAGCTGGAAGCATCTCTAGACGCTGTAAGCAAGGATACAGAAAGCCCTGCTTTTCACTCCTTTTATGGTAATCGCCAATGGAAGTCAAGCTGGATCGCGATCTGCGCTGATCTTGCCACAGAACTTGGCTGCGGCGATTCGGGATATTTCTGAGGCCGGTTTATCCTTTCTCAGGAGCCAGCCACCGTAAAGTGAGTAATAGATCATTCGGTTCAAGGGACAAAATTTAGCTCTAGCCGCCTAGCAACTCCTTCCTCGAAATTCATTGCTAGTTCTTATATTCAGAATTGGAACCAAGTTGATGATAGTAATGGCAGCATTCTCGTGGCCTAGGATGCTACAGAATATTAGTCTAGACGATCTAACGCAGTCTAATCGCAATGACGATCAATAGATATCTGTTAAGTTAATTTCTGAGTGAGATTATCCTTCACCAATGAGCAGAGGGCGGTAAGAATTCAGCCGGGTGGTTGAAGATCAATGGTTTATTATTGGTACTAATCGGAATCATTATTACAAAATATAATGGAGCGTACGATCACCTGTAGCAAAAAGGCAGTAATGGGTTGAATGGGGCCGAAGCGTTGACAGCAACGTACCTGTAAATGAAATAAGTAATAACTATAAAAGAGCGGACAAATGCTTACTGAGTGCAGGGAGCGATAGTGAGTGACCCCGAGTTCAAATGTCAGATTGGACGTGTTTTGTCACATGGCAATCAGGGAGAGCACAGGCACAGCGGTAACCGGTGTCCAATGGGGTGTAAGAAGCCACGTGGCGGTATATATTTGTGTATGTGCAAGTGTGTGTGCGGATGTCAACTAGAACAATAACACTACAGGGCCGAATCCACAGGTGCGGTTCAGTTCGCTATTTCGGTCTGAACAAAGAGTTTACCGATCCGATAGACAAACTGACAAATAAATGGATGAATGTAAGAGTGATAAAAAAGGACAGTGAATTAAACGCGTAAAAGTGCGGACGATTAGAAAAGGCATGTCAGTCATATGTGAATGTAGGGACGATGATAGTATGTTGCGCATTCAAACGGGCTACCAGTTTGTCTCAATAATGTTGTCATTTGAGAATGGTTTATGTTGGTAAAATCCTGGCTGGATTATTGCGGTAAGAGACAGTGCAGGGGGTGTTACGGAACGACAAAGAACTGTTTAAAATTCGGAGGAAGCAATGGAAACATATTGTTGGCGCAGACCGATTAAAAACTGGGTCGACGGATACTGGCAAATTGAGTAGAAATATCAGTTCAGTTTATGACATTCAACTACCGTCAGCTACACATCTCGATGTATCACTTAGGATAACTATCACACATCACTCGAGCAGTTGTACTTTAATGGAAATGAAGTTTTTTCGTGTAGTTTAGTCTAAGCTGTTAGTTATCATGTGCTACATGAGCTAATCGTACTACTGATGACATCTGACATAGTCTTAAACAAGCAAAAGCCCGCTGATGATCGTTTCCCATAGAACTAAACTCTCGAAACACTGATGTTTACCATCAAATTGCCGACAGGTCTGCAGTAAATGTCATTTTAATAGATGTTCGAATAATACTGTTTTACTTCAGTATATTTGATAGACGATGTTCTCTCATGGACTAGGTAGCACTTTTCTTTTTCAAACTTCCAGCAATCGCGGATGGACTTTGTGCTGCACTCGTTTGGTTGATTACTACAAATTTGACTCAATAATAAATTTTCAGTTTAATTTTGATTGCCCAAACTAATACGTAAATGATTCATTATACCTTTGAAAAAGTAGTCAATCGAACAAACAAAAATCTTTCAACAGTGAGAAAAGGTCGATGATAACCAGAGAAATTCCTTGATATCAGTCACGTTGTTTGCTGCTGTGATATGTGGCTTGAAAAACTATTGATACGCGTTTTGCGTGTGGCGAGGGAAGCGGTTGGAATTGAGTTGAATTGGGTGAGGCATTACGTTTCCGGTCAGCGTCGCGGAGCGGTCATGTGATGGGCTATAGTCAGTTAGAGTGATTGTGTTAGGTTGAATTCGAGGTATACAAAAGGGCTGTACAAATCGCTTTTGATAACAAAGCCACGGAATAATTGGGAAAATCAAAATGACCTATGTTGATGCTAGATAACCTTTCACAGGGAGATTTATAAATTACGTTGAATGTACTCTAATTTGTTGAAATATCCCCATTGTTCAGTGAAACGATTATTGATAGAAGGAATTCTTCGCGTTTATTCATTCTCGAGCTTTTGCTGTGATATACGATCACAAGATAGCAAAACAGTTCATGATTCATAAAATAAACTGGGGTAGGACGGGGGTAGTTACAGATTTGTAATCATTTCATTATATGATTACATAACATGACCATTCAGTTACCATTTGATTTTCTGAACAGTGATTGATTACGTCATATCGTCGGGGCATAATAGTCTCAATCTGCGAATATTCCACATACGTTTGCACAGTTTGGCGTGTTAGCTCCGAAAACCAAACGATGAATGGTTGATCGTGTTATATAGTCAGAATAATCAGGTGATTACAACTCTGTAACCACCTCTCTCAACCTTCGTTTATTTTATAAATGATGGCTTATGATCCTATTCTGTGGTCTTATATTATTATCATAGCTTAAGATTGAATGATAGAAAAGTGCTCTAACTTGTCAGATGTTCCGTGTTCGCCCGATGCACAGTGACTGCATATTAGAGAGCAAAATGAAGAGAAGTTAAGTGACTTTTTCTATATTTTTCTGCTCGAGGCAGACGTGGGCAAAGCTTGTTTTTGCATCTGCATCANNNATCTTAACATTCTTAGATATCCTCCTGATCTTCTCCTGTGCAAAATGCATGCATGGCAGAATATTTGTTTTACTATTTGGAGGTCATTGAACACGTACTTCCATGCAAAATAACGATCTGAGATTTGCGTCGGATGACTACTCCTTTTTAAATCAATGAGATAGGGAGTTGGTTCTTTTGTCATAAGAAAGGACATCGGCGAATTTCCACCCCTCTGTATAAAAACGCTTTTCAAAAGTATTTGTTAATTTTTCGGCTTGCGGCGGAATGAAAGCAATTACAGGAATGTAACTAAACAAATNCAATTACAGGAATGTAACTAAACAAATCCGCGCAAATTAGATTTGCCTCACAAAGCGTAGTGAATCTATATGCGATTTCATAGCCTGACACCGTAGACGCGACGCAAACCAAGTTCTTCCACATTCAATTTCATTGTGTTAGGCTGACCCCGATTCGGGAGCATCAGAATGGACGTGAGCGGAATGGATTTTGTTGTTTCGATAACTCTAGGATTAGGAGCCTTGGGACTCCTTTCCTATGAGAGATTTTACTGGATGCGAATCGATATCACTTGGCGTTTAAAAGAAGCAGCGAACCAACTCGGATTCAAAGTATTATTACTCCACATGAAACACATCGTCGCAGAGGGACGGACGAAATACGTGAATCTTTGACGAGTGCTAACTGAACGCTGCTATTCTCGTTATTAAGCAATCGGCTTTCTAATGGTGAAAAAAGGCGGGCCGTGAATGAGATATTTCTTATTTTGAAACCAGAGCAAAATGAATAAACAAATTGACATACATGATGCACTATTCGTCTAAAGTAAAGTACGCTTAAACAATGAGTTGACCACGGACATAAACCTTTTCCATCGCGTCAACTTATCATTCTTAATCACCAGGAAGATCTCTCGCTCTATGCTCATCCAGTTAATCCCAATATGTAATGTGCGGTTTATTACAATATAGTTTACGAAACTTCTGGGTCACTCAAAGGATTCTCCACTGATTTGATTACCACCAAATGAATGAAAATGAAATTGGAAACAAATCTGTGAATCATCTACGCAAGATGACGATTTTAGGAAGCCCTCAATAGAACATTAGGTCATGCAAATACTTCGCATTGAAAATCACTCATGCTGCGATTTGAACTCGTTTATCGCAATTGCCCATGAATGGAATGAGAAAAATACGGAAAGCTACCGTTTTCTTTCGTAAAAATGCAAAGATAAAAATAAATTGTTTACGGTAATCAGAAAAGTATTTGACTCGCTCAAGTAGAACTCATGCATATGAATTCTATTCCGGAGACGGAACATTTTTTTAATGCTTTGGAAAAGACAGCAAAACATAAAACACGAATGACTCTGTGCCTCAGGCATTAGTTATACAGAGCAATTTCGTTTTATCGATGCTGAATTCATTTCTTCATGGTTCAGTGAAATCAGCGTGAAAATGACAAATGACGGGGATTGCTGTAGCGAAATATATCTCCCTGCACAACTGGAATATAAATTTGTAGCGGACTGAACTAAGGAGTATCCTGTGCGACTGAACGATTTTCCGTGGGACAGAACATCTCTTCTGCTAGAAATCCATGTCTAAAAACTGCGCGAGTTCATCGACGATAACCGGAGTTTCCGTTTTAAATATGAATGGTATTGGGTGCAGAAAATATATTTGGAAAACCTCCGTACTTGTGTTGTATTATAGTGAGATCCCCCCCCCCCCAGAAACGGATTCTTGCCACACATTAATTCAATAATAACAAAATGGATCAGTGACAGATCGATGTAAGGGATTCAGGGATATAAGATGACAGTTTCTAGAACTCAACCAGTTATGTGCGTCTAAAATCCGAATAGCGTGTCCCCCAAAATCTCAGGAAACCGTAGTTACGCAAGCTGAGCTTTGTAGCTTATAGTAACGCACGTCGTCGTCGAAAGTTGTTTGATCACAGTCCGTGCTCAGATACGAACTTAACAATAAACACTCATTGCTTTGCTGTGAATGAAATTCAAAACCCTTCGAAACGTGCGTCGCTCCGAAACTGCTTCATAATGACCAACGGGTGTCCTGAGCTGAATATACATAACATGTAAAATCTGGTAAGAAAATATCCATCTCAGCGATGAATAGAATGAATTCGGCTGGACCCCAAAATTATTACTATCATAAAATAAGACAAAAATTAAGATTTTCCCGAGTAAACAGAAATCTAACGACAGGTTTTTGACAGCTTCCTGTTTAGCAGTCTGATTAGATTGGTCATACTCAGGGGTATACTAAATTCCATCGTGTATTCAAGTCAAGTCAAGAGTGCACTATATTCATACAATGTGGACAGAATTTTCAGTGAAAAGAATGTTATCGGTTTTGCTTTGGTATGCGCGCTATTAAAAGTAAGCTTGAAGATGTGACAAATGGTTACTTAGATGACAATGAATAGGACACGGAGAACGCGTAATAAATGAAGAAAATTTCAAAGTGGAAATTTACATTAGACTGTGTATAACTTCGTTTGATAATCTCTTCCCAGAAACCAACAAACGTGAAAGGTAACGTACAACGGAGTTGAGTTTCTGACTTTACGAAGTGTTTGTTCTACGTGATAGGACCATTTGAGGTTAGCAGACATGAAGCATCCAAGATATTTGAAGTGTTGTAGCCTTTCAACTTTTAAGTTATTGATCAAGATATTGGGAACAGTTTATTCAGAAAGAGTTGATGGCCTACGGTCAATGGAAAACAAAACTTCAATGCATTTATTGCGGTTTAAAGAAAGGTTAACATCATCGGACTATTCAGAAATGGAACTTATAGTTGATTGAAGACGGTTAGTTGAAGGGTTGTTGTTATGAGATGCACCACCAACTACTATG